>CM060949.1:18741358-18803858 GCA_030765055.1 Mantis religiosa
AACAGTACCAATATAACAGTACCAGATATAACAGTACTATATATAACAGTACCAGATATAACAGTACCAGATATAACAGTACCAGATATAACAGTACCAGATATAACAGTACCATATATAACAGTACCAGATATAACAGTACCAGATAAACAGTATTAACCAGTACTATATATAACAGTACTATATATAACAGTACCAGATATAACAGTACCAGATATAACAGTACAAGATATAACAGTACCATATTATAACAGTACCAGATATAACAGTACCAGATATAACAGTTAACCAATATAACAGTACTATATATAACAGTACCAGATATAACAGTACTAGATATAACAGTACTATATATAACAGTACTAGATATAACAGTACCTATATATAACAGTACCAGATATAACAGTACAGATATATAACAGTACTATATATAACAGTACCCGATATAACAGTACCAGATATAACAGTACTATATAACAGTACCAGATATAACAGTACTAGTATATAACAGTACCAATATATAACAGTACAGATATAACAGTACTAGATATAACAGTACCTATATATAACAGTACTATATATAACAGTACCAGATATAACAGTACCAATATAACAGTACCAATATATAACAGTACCAGATATAACAGTACCTAATATAACAGTACCTAGATATAACAGTACCAGATATAACAGTACCAGATATAACAGTACATATATAACAGTACCATATACAGTACTTACAGTACCAGATATAACAGTACCAGATATAACAGTACATATAAACAGTACCAGATATAACAGTACCAGATATAACAGTACTAGATATAACAGTACCTATATAACAGTACCAAGATATAACAGTACTATATATAACAGTACTATATATAACAGTACCAGATATAACAGTACCAGATATAACAGTACCAAGATATAACAGTACTATATATAACAGTACCAGATATAACAGTACCAGATATAACAGTACTAGATATAACAGTACAATATAACAGTACCAGATATAACAGTACCAGATATAACAGTACCAGATATAACAGTACCAATATAACAGTACCAGATATATAACAGTACCAGATATAACAGTACCAGATATAACAGTACTATATATAACAGTACCAGATATAACAGTACCAGATATAACAGTACTATATATAACAGTACCAGATATAACAGTACCTAGATATAACAGTACCAGATATAACAGTACAGATATAACAGTACCAGATATAACAGTACCAGATATAACAGTACCAGATATAACAGTACTATATATAACAGTACCAGATATAACAGTACCAGATATAACAGTACTATATATAACAGTACCAGATATAAACAGTACATATATATAACAGTACCAGATATAACAGTACCTATATATAACAGTACCAGATATAACAGTACCAGATATAACAGTACTAGATATAACAGTACTCATATATAACAGTACTATATAGTACAGATATAACAGTACCAGATATAACAGTACCAGATATAACAGTACCTATATATAACAGTACTATATATAACAGTACCAATATATAACAGTACCAGATATAACAGTACCAGATATAACAGTACCTATATATAACAGTACATATATAACAGTACCAGATATAACAGTACCAGATATAACAGTACCAGATATAACAGTACTATATATAACAGTACCAGATATAACAGTACCAGATATAACAGTACTATATATATAACAGTACCAGATATAACAGTACTATATATAACAGTACCAGATATAACAGTACATATATAACAGTACCAGATATAACAGTACCAGATATAACAGTACTATATATAACAGTACCAGATATAACAGTACCAGATATAACAGTACTATATATAACAGTACTAGATATAACAGTACCAGATATAAACAGTACCAGATATAACAGTACTATATATAACAGTACCAGATATAACAGTACCAGATATAACAGTACCATATATAACAGTACCAGATATAACAGTACTATATATAACAGTACCAGATATAACAGTACTATATATAACAGTACTATATATAACAGTACCAGATATAACAGTACTATATAACAGTACCAGATATAACAGTACCAAGATATAACAGTACTATATATAACAGTACCAGATATAACAGTACCAGATATAACAGTACTATATATAACAGTACAGATATAACAGTACCCAGATATAACAGTACCAGATATAACAGTACTATATATAACAGTACCAATATAACAGTACTAGATATAACAGTACCATATATAACAGTACCAGATATAACAGTACTATATATAACAGTACCAGATATAACAGTACCAGATATAACAGTACCAGATATAACAGTACCAGATATAACAGTACTATATATAACAGTACCAGATATAACAGTACTATATATAACAGTACCAGATATAACAGTACCAGATATAACAGTACTATATATAACAGTACCAGATATAACAGTACCAGATATAACAGTACTATATATAACAGTACTATATATAACAGTACCAGATATAACAGTACCAGATATAACAGTACTATATATAACAGTACCAGATATAACAGTACCAGATATAACAGTACTATATATAACAGTACCAGATATAACAGTACCAGATATAACAGTACCAGATATAACAGTACTATATATAACAGTACTATATATAACAGTACCAGATATAACAGTACCAGATATAACAGTACTATATATAACAGTACTATATATAACAGTACCATATATAACAGTACCAGATATAACAGTACTATATATAACAGTACCAGATATAACAGTACTATATATAACAGTACCAGATATAACAGTACTATATATAACAGTACCAGATATAACAGTACTATATATAACAGTACCAGATATAACAGTACTATATATAACAGTACCAGATATAACAGTACCAGATATAACAGTACTATATAATAACAGTACTATATATAACAGTACCAGATATAACAGTACTATATATAACAGTACCAGATATAACAGTACCAGATATAACAGTACTATATATAACAGTACCAGATTATAACAGTACCAGATATAACAGTACCATATATAACAGTACCAGATATAACAGTACTATATATAACAGTACCAGATATAACAGTACTATATATAACAGTACCTATATATAACAGTACCAGATATAACAGTACCAGATATAACAGTACCAGATATAACAGTACTATATATAACAGTACAGATATAACAGTACCAGATATAACAGTACTATATATAACAGTACCAGATATAACAGTACCAGATATAACAGTACCAGATATAACAGTACCAGATATAACAGTACTATATATAACAGTACCAGATATAACAGTACCAGATATAACAGTACTATATATAACAGTACCAGATATAACAGTACAGATATAACAGTACCAGATATAACAGTACCAGATATAACAGTACCAGATATAACAGTACTATATATAACAGTACCAGATATAACAGTACCAGATATAACAGTACTATATATAACAGTACCAGATATAACAGTACATATATATAACAGTACCAGATATAACAGTACCAGATATAACAGTACCAGATATAACAGTACTATATATAACAGTACCAGATATAACAGTACTATATATAACAGTACCTATATATAACAGTACTATATATAACAGTACCAGATATAACAGTACTAGATATAACAGTACCAGATATAACAGTACCAGATATAACAGTACTATATATAACAGTACCTATATATAACAGTACCAGATATAACAGTAACTATATATAACAGTACTATATATAACAGTACTATATATAACAGTACCAGATATAACAGTACTATATATAACAGTACCAGATATAACAGTACTATATATAACAGTACCAGATATAACAGTACCAGATATAACAGTACTATATATAACAGTACCAGATATAACAGTACCAGATATAACAGTACCAGATATAACAGTACTATATATAACAGTACCAGATATAACAGTACCAGATATAACAGTACTATATATAACAGTACCAGATATAACAGTACCAGATATAACAGTACTATATATAACAGTACCTAGATATAACAGTACCAGATATAACAGTACCAGATATAACAGTACTATATATAACAGTACCAGATATAACAGTACTATATATAAACAGTACCAGATATAACAACTATATATAACAGTACCAGATATAACAGTACCAGATATAACAGTACTATATATAACAGTACCAGATATAACAGTACTATATATAACAGTACCAGATATAACAGTACCAGATATAACAGTACTATATATAACAGTACCAGATATAACAGTACCAGATATAACAGTACCAGATATAACAGTACCAGATATAACAGTACCAGATATAAACAGTACTATATATAACAGTACCAGATATAACAGTACCAGATATAACAGTACTATATATAACAGTACCAGATATAACAGTACCAGATATAACAGTACTATATATAAACAGTACCAGATATAACAGTACTATATATAACAGTACCAGATATAACAGTACCAGATATAACAGTACTATATATAACAGTACCAGATATAACAGTACCAGATATAACAGTACTATATATAACAGTACCAGATATAACAGTACTATATATAACAGTACCAGATATAACAGTACTATATATAACAGTACTATATATAACAGTACCAGATATAACAGTACTATATATAACAGTACCAGATATAACAGTACCAGATATAACAGTACTATATATAACAGTACCAGATATAACAGTACTATATATAACAGTACCAGATATAACAGTACCAGATATAACAGTACTATATATAACAGTACCAGATATAACAGTACCAGATATAACAGTACCAGATATAACAGTACCAGATATAACAGTACCAGATATAACAGTACCAGATATAACAGTACCAGATATAACAGTACTATATATAACAGTACTAGATATAACAGTACTATATATAACAGTACTATATATAACAGTACCAGATATAACAGTACCAGATATAACAGTACCAGATATAACAGTACCAGATATAACAGTACCAGATATAACAGTACTATATATAACAGTACCAGATATAACAGTACCAGATATAACAGTACTATATATAACAGTACCAGATATAACAGTACTATATATAACAGTACCAGATATAACAGTACCAGATATAACAGTACCAGATATAACAGTACTATATATAACAGTACCAGATATAACAGTACTATATATAACAGTACTATATATAACAGTACTATATATAACAGTACCAGATATAACAGTACTATATATAACAGTACCAGATATAACAGTACTATATATAACAGTACTAGATATAACAGTACTATATATAACAGTACCAGATATAACAGTACTATATATAACAGTACCAGATATAACAGTACTATATATAACAGTACCAGATATAACAGTACCAGATATAACAGTACCAGATATAACAGTACCAGATATAACAGTACCAGATATAACAGTACCAGATATAACAGTACTATATATAACAGTACTATATATAACAGTACCAGATATAACAGTACCAGATATAACAGTACCAGATATAACAGTACTATATATAACAGTACCAGATATAACAGTACCAGATATAACAGTACCAGATATAACAGTACTATATATAACAGTACCAGATATAACAGTACCAGATATAACAGTACTATATATAACAGTACCAGATATAACAGTACCAGATATAACAGTACTATATATAACAGTACCAGATATAACAGTACTATATATAACAGTACCAGATATAACAGTACTATATATAACAGTACTATATATAACAGTACCAGATATAACAGTACTATATATAACAGTACCAGATATAACAGTACCAGATATAACAGTACTATATATAACAGTACCAGATATAACAGTACTAGATATAACAGTACTATATATAACAGTACCAGATATAACAGTACCATATATAACAGTACCAGATATAACAGTACTATATATAACAGTACTATATATAACAGTACCAGATATAACAGTACTATATATAACAGTACCAGATATAACAGTACCAGATATAACAGTACTATATATAACAGTACCAGATATAACAGTACTATATATAACAGTACCATATATAACAGTACCAGATATAACAGTACAGAATATAACAGTACTATATATAACAGTACCAGATATAACAGTACTATATATAACAGTACTATATATAACAGTACCAGATATAACAGTACTATATATAACAGTACCAGATATAACAGTACTATATATAACAGTACCAGATATAACAGTACCAGATATAACAGTACTATATATAACAGTACTATATATAACAGTACCAGATATAACAGTACCAGATATAACAGTACCAGATATAACAGTACTATATATAACAGTACCAGATATAACAGTACCAGATATAACAGTACCAGATATAACAGTACCAGATATAACAGTACCAGATATAACAGTACCAGATATAACAGTACTATATATAACAGTACTATATATAACAGTACCAGATATAACAGTACCAGATATAACAGTACCAGATATAACAGTACTATATATAACAGTACCAGATATAACAGTACCAGATATAACAGTACTATATATAACAGTACCAGATATAACAGTACCAGATATAACAGTACTATATATAACAGTACCAGATATAACAGTACCAGATATAACAGTACCAGATATAACAGTACCAGATATAACAGTACCAGATATAACAGTACCAGATATAACAGTACCAGATATAACAGTACTATATATAACAGTACCAGATATAACAGTACCAGATATAACAGTACCAGATATAACAGTACTATATATAACAGTACTATATATAACAGTACTATATATAACAGTACCAGATATAACAGTACCAGATATAACAGTACCAGATATAACAGTACCAGATATAACAGTACCAGATATAACAGTACCAGATATAACAGTACCAGATATAACAGTACCAGATATAACAGTACTATATATAACAGTACCAGATATAACAGTACCAGATATAACAGTACCAGATATAACAGTACCAGATATAACAGTACTATATATAACAGTACCAGATATAACAGTACTATATATAACAGTACCAGATATAACAGTACCAGATATAACAGTACCAGATATAACAGTACCAGATATAACAGTACCAGATATAACAGTACTATATATAACAGTACTATATATAACAGTACCAGATATAACAGTACCAGATATAACAGTACCAGATATAACAGTACTATATATAACAGTACCAGATATAACAGTACTATATATAACAGTACCAGATATAACAGTACTATATATAACAGTACCAGATATAACAGTACCAGATATAACAGTACCAGATATAACAGTACCAGATATAACAGTACTATATATAACAGTACCAGATATAACAGTACTATATATAACAGTACTATATATAACAGTACCAGATATAACAGTACCAGATATAACAGTACCAGATATAACAGTACCAGATATAACAGTACTATATATAACAGTACTATATATAACAGTACCAGATATAACAGTACTATATATAACAGTACCAGATATAACAGTACTATATATAACAGTACCAGATATAACAGTACTATATATAACAGTACCAGATATAACAGTACTATATATAACAGTACTAGATATAACAGTACCAGATATAACAGTACTATATATAACAGTACTATATATAACAGTACTATATATAACAGTACCAGATATAACAGTACCAGATATAACAGTACCAGATATAACAGTACCAGATATAACAGTACTATATATAACAGTACCAGATATAACAGTACTATATATAACAGTACCAGATATAACAGTACCAGATATAACAGTACCAGATATAACAGTACCAGATATAACAGTACCAGATATAACAGTACTATATATAACAGTACTATATATAACAGTACCAGATATAACAGTACCAGATATAACAGTACCAGATATAACAGTACTATATATAACAGTACCAGATATAACAGTACCAGATATAACAGTACTATATATAACAGTACTATATATAACAGTACCAGATATAACAGTACTATATATAACAGTACCAGATATAACAGTACTATATATAACAGTACTAGATATAACAGTACCAGATATAACAGTACTATATATAACAGTACTATATATAACAGTACTATATATAACAGTACCAGATATAACAGTACCAGATATAACAGTACCAGATATAACAGTACCAGATATAACAGTACTATATATAACAGTACCAGATATAACAGTACTATATATAACAGTACCAGATATAACAGTACCAGATATAACAGTACCAGATATAACAGTACCAGATATAACAGTACCAGATATAACAGTACTATATATAACAGTACTATATATAACAGTACCAGATATAACAGTACCAGATATAACAGTACCAGATATAACAGTACTATATATAACAGTACCAGATATAACAGTACCAGATATAACAGTACTATATATAACAGTACTATATATAACAGTACCAGATATAACAGTACCAGATATAACAGTACTATATATAACAGTACCAGATATAACAGTACCAGATATAACAGTACTATATATAACAGTACCAGATATAACAGTACCAGATATAACAGTACCAGATATAACAGTACTATATATAACAGTACTATATATAACAGTACCAGATATAACAGTACCAGATATAACAGTACCAGATATAACAGTACCAGATATAACAGTACTATATATAACAGTACTATATATAACAGTACTATATATAACAGTACCAGATATAACAGTACCAGATATAACAGTACCAGATATAACAGTACCAGATATAACAGTACTATATATAACAGTACTATATATAACAGTACCAGATATAACAGTACTATATATAACAGTACCAGATATAACAGTACCAGATATAACAGTACCAGATATAACAGTACTATATATAACAGTACCAGATATAACAGTACCAGATATAACAGTACCAGATATAACAGTACTATATATAACAGTACTATATATAACAGTACCAGATATAACAGTACCAGATATAACAGTACCAGATATAACAGTACCAGATATAACAGTACTATATATAACAGTACTATATATAACAGTACTATATATAACAGTACCAGATATAACAGTACCAGATATAACAGTACCAGATATAACAGTACCAGATATAACAGTACTATATATAACAGTACTATATATAACAGTACCAGATATAACAGTACCAGATATAACAGTACCAGATATAACAGTACCAGATATAACAGTACCAGATATAACAGTACCAGATATAACAGTACCAGATATAACAGTACTATATATAACAGTACTATATATAACAGTACCAGATATAACAGTACCAGATATAACAGTACTATATATAACAGTACTATATATAACAGTACCAGATATAACAGTACCAGATATAACAGTACCAGATATAACAGTACTATATATAACAGTACTATATATAACAGTACCAGATATAACAGTACCAGATATAACAGTACTATATATAACAGTACTATATATAACAGTACCAGATATAACAGTACCAGATATAACAGTACTATATATAACAGTACTATATATAACAGTACTATATATAACAGTACTATATATAACAGTACCAGATATAACAGTACTATATATAACAGTACTATATATAACAGTACCAGATATAACAGTACCAGATATAACAGTACTATATATAACAGTACTATATATAACAGTACTATATATAACAGTACTATATATAACAGTACCAGATATAACAGTACCAGATATAACAGTACCAGATATAACAGTACCAGATATAACAGTACTATATATAACAGTACTATATATAACAGTACTATATATAACAGTACTATATATAACAGTACCAGATATAACAGTACCAGATATAACAGTACCAGATATAACAGTACTATATATAACAGTACCAGATATAACAGTACTATATATAACAGTACCAGATATAACAGTACCAGATATAACAGTACTATATATAACAGTACCAGATATAACAGTACCAGATATAACAGTACCAGATATAACAGTACTATATATAACAGTACCAGATATAACAGTACTATATATAACAGTACCAGATATAACAGTACCAGATATAACAGTACCAGATATAACAGTACCAGATATAACAGTACCAGATATAACAGTACCAGATATAACAGTACCAGATATAACAGTACCAGATATAACAGTACTAGATATAACAGTACCAGATATAACAGTACCAGATATAACAGTACCAGATATAACAGTACTATATATAACAGTACCAGATATAACAGTACCAGATATAACAGTACTATATATAACAGTACTATATATAACAGTACCAGATATAACAGTACCAGATATAACAGTACCAGATATAACAGTACTATATATAACAATACTATATATAACAGTACCAGATATAACAGTACCAGATATAACAGTACCAGATATAACAGTACCAGATATAACAGTACCAGATATAACAGTACCAGATATAACAGTACTATATATAACAGTACCAGATATAACAGTACCAGATATAACAGTACCAGATATAACAGTACCAGATATAACAGTACCAGATATAACAGTACTATATATAACAGTACCAGATATAACAGTACCAGATATAACAGTACCAGATATAACAGTACTATATATAACAGTACTAGATATAACAGTACTATATATAACAGTACTAGATATAACAGTACTATATATAACAGTACCAGATATAACACTAAAAGACGAATACGCTGCCCACAGAAGTGCAGCCAGTGCACAACACTGGAAGAGAAAGGCGACCGCAGCAATGAGAATATAGTCTGAGGTTTAACTAGTCGTGTGCCTTTTAGAAAGAGAAACGAATACTCACCGCCTCACTCTATGACAGGCAAAGCAGACACCCCAGCCAAGTATGCATCAGTTGCGGAGCGCCCCTTCTCCTCTTGGTCCGTACGATACATCGAATAGATTGTTCGCTTAATAGCAGCAACTGTAAATGAATCAATTTCTATTTTTCGCAATTTTCTATTAGGGCGCTTTTTGCCTGGTGTTTGCAGTCTACCGCCGCTAGCTTCTGCATTTTTGGGTTCTTTTAAAATTCGATGGACACAACGAAAAGAAATACCTGTAGCAGCAGCAGTTCTCTCAACGATACTCGTCACTGAAATAGTTGGCTTTCCACATTTTAAAGCTTCACATTCATCACTGTGAACTTTGACTACAATTTCCCTAGAATCTGATTGTGGAACTTTCTCTCGAGATCCAACTTGAAACAACACAATCACAACCAAAGCTACAAGAAAATAATTGAACATTATATCCATATGTTGCAACACTGAAAACATTTTGTGTAACGTGTAAATCCACAAAACAATAAATTCACAGTTCTATAGCTTATACGTCACTGACACCCTTCAAACAGCACACAACGGAATGGGGGCTGGGACAGGCTACATTCCACGAATCACGACATTGCTGTTCCGCCCACGTGTGCTAGACAAGGACAGCATTCTGTCTTAGACAAGGACAGTACAGAATACGCCAAGTTAAACCTCACACACTCTAGTGACGGCAGTACCTGCAGATGGCTGGGATAGAGCTGACTGACAAGGGAGGAGCTGGCGGACGCAGCCTTACGGCCACTCTTGATAGAAGTAAGGGCAGGGCAAGTTCAACCTGGGGGATATCGCAACAAGGAACGCCACCTACAAAACGTACTGGAAATAAAATGTGTAGTACTTAACGCCCGCTTTTACTACATACGGCACCGAACGCGGTGACACTGATGATACATGAGATGAAGATGGAGCACCGGTGAAATAAGATGACGGGGAAAACCGGAGGTCCCGGAGAATACCCGCCCCAACGCCATGTTTTCCACATCAAATCTCACTTTGCGGTCGCCTGGCATCGAACCCGGGCCGCCTTGGTGAGAACGCGTCAAGTACCTGATGGTGGTCGTGGACTACTTCACCAGGTGGCCGCAGGTGTATGCCATCCCGAACAAAGAGGCAAAGACAATCACAGACTGCCTCGTGGAGCAAGTGTTCTGCCGATTTGGGACACCGTTACAGCTGCACACTGACCTGGGCAACAATTTTGAGTCCAACCTGATGAGGAATGCACCAGAAAGACTTGGGATTAACAAGACCCGCACAACACCTCTACATCCCTAATCGGACGGCATGGTCGAAAAGTACATCAAGACCTTACAGGAACACCTGAGAAAGGTCGTGTCCAGCCATCAATGAGACTGCGACGTCACTGGCAGTCACAGACTGCCACTGTTCTTGCTGGCCTACCGCTCGTCATCACAGGACACCACGGGGATCACGCCAGCCAGCTAAATATTTGGCCGAAATTTATGCCTCCCTTGTGACCTGGCTTTTGGAAGCCATCCGGAAGCGAAGCAGCCAGCGACCGAGTATGCGGAGAACCTGGTGGACCACCTCCACGACATGCACGAGATGGCTTACCAAAACATCCAGAAGGACAGCGACCGCATGAAAACCCTATACGACAGGCAAGCCAACAGCCAAGGGTTCCAGCAAGGTGACCTGGTCTGGTTGTACCAACTTACCCGGACCAAGGGACGCTGCCCGTAGCTTCAGCAGCCATAGCAAGGACCGTACCGGGTGGTGAAGAGGATTAACGACGTGTCTACCGCTTCCAGAATGTTCCCCGGGGAAAGATTTTGGTGGTACACCTGGATCGCCTGGCCCGCTAGGATGGTGTTGTTCGGAACGACCATCTTTGAGGTGGGAGCAGTGTCACCCAATTAACGGATGGCAGGTCCAACTGGCCGCTGGGTGGTGCACAGAAGGTGTTCAGGCTATGCCTACCCTTGTAAGTAGTTGGCGCTCGTTGAGGGGGTGCGGAAAACTACCACAAGTCAATGGACCATCCCTTTTCCCCTCCCCCTGACTTCTGAAACAACCAGGATATTTCATCTTACCCGGAGGCTTCTAGATTGGCCAGTTGGTCCTATATTAGCGACGCCTTGGGCTGGAGGAGAGTTTAGTTCTTGGCGAGCAGCCGTGAAGAGCGCAGTGCTAGCGGACGAACTGGAAGACTGCGTACTGGAGTTTTTAGTCGGCTCTATAGAGAGTTGTACGTAATTGTGAGTGTTGCGTAATAGTGAGTGTGGAGTGGCCCTGTGACTGACGAACTGGTGGGTATGCGCTACATAATTCTATGTAATCGGCAAGTGAATCAACTGAAATTCCGTGGAAATAAAGAACATTTTGAGTTTGTGCAACTGCACTTTTAATTTCACGAACCCACAAAGTCACAATATACACGTGTCAGAGAAACGCGAGTGTACCTATACAAATAGACGTACACATGAAATGTGGACGGTGTCTATTCCTGCAAGTAGACATACACGTGTCGAAGAGTTGCGTGTGTACCTGAACACATGGACACACATGTGTGTCTATGCTCGTAAACATACACGTGCTACAGAGACGCGTGCCTTCCTGTGCACGTGACCATACATGTGTCATGTGCTCCATCTATATCTCTCCACGTGAGCACACCTATCAAAGTGACTCGTGTGAACACACACGTGTCAGAAAGACGCCTCTTTTCCTCTACACGTGAACATACACCAGTCACGTCGACGTGTGTTTCTGTGGACGTGGACATACACGCATCAGAAGACGCGCCTGCATCTGCACAAGTGGTCATACACGTGTCATATAGATCTTCTCTACCCCTCCACGTGGACATACATGTGTCAAAGAGACGCGTGTGTATCTGAATACAGAGATATACACGTGTAAAAGGGACACGTGTGTGTCTGCACTCGTGGGCATACACGTGTTAGAGAGATGGGTGCGTTCCTGTACACGTGGAGATACGCGTGCCATGCAACTTGTATTTCTGTACATGTGGACATACGTATCAGAGACACGCTCGTGCATCTGCACACGTGCTCATACACGTATCATGTTGTAGGTGTGTATCTCTGCACGTGGACATACACGCGTCAAACAAACACCTGTGTGTCTGTGCTCGTGGACATACACGTGCCACAGAGACTCGTGTGTTCCTGTAAACTTGGACATATGAGTACCAATCAACTTGTGTTTCTGAACATGTGGACGTACTTGTGTGTTTCTGTACACGCGGACATACACTTGTCATACCGAAGTATGTTTCTGTCCACGTGGACATACACGTATCAAGGAGACGCGCATGTATCTGCACACGTCGTCATACACTTGTCATGTAGACGGCGTGTATCTCTGCACGTGGACATACAGGTGCCAAAGAGAGGCGCGTATAACTCAACACGTGGACATACAGCTGTCATTGAGTCTCGTGTGTTTCTCTGCTCCTGGATTTACATGTATAAGAGAGACGCGAGTGTTTCTGTACACGTGGACATACACGTATCAAGGAGACACGCGTGTATCTGCACACGTCATCATTCACTTGTCATGTAGACGGCGTGTATCTCTGCACGTGGACATACAGGTGCCAAAGAGAGGCGCGTATATCTGAACACGTAGACATACAGCTGTCATTGAGTCTCGTGTGTTTCTCTGCTCCTGGATTTACATGTATAAGAGAGACGCGAGTGTTTCTGTACACGTGGACATACACGTATCAAGGAGACGCGCGTGTACCTGCACATGAGGTCGTACACTTGTCCTGTAGACAGTGTGTATATCTGCACGTTGACATACAAGTGTCAAACAGTCACGCGTGTGCCTTTGTTCATGGATATACACGTGTCAGAGAGACGCGCGTGTTCCTGTACATGTGGAAATGCACGTGTGCTGCCGGGGTGTGTTACTGTGCAGTGGACTTACACGTTTCTTGTGGACAGTGGGTATCTGTGCACGTGGCCATACACGTGTCAAAGAGTCGCGTGTGTACCTGAACAGTTAGACATACACGTGTCATGTCGACGTGTATTCCTGTACTCATGGATGCACATGTCATGTGGACGGTTGTATCTCTACACATGGATATACACGTGGATATACATATGTACGTTCCACATAGTATCATCATCATTATATCATCAGAAGAAAAGATGTCATCAAAATCTGGGTCGTAGTCATTAGGAATAAAACATCGATGTAAAACTTATTAGGTGCATGATAAAAAAACACAGGTTTAATATTTGTAATAATAGTGTTTGATTTTCAGATTATGAGTTAACATTTAACCTTTATAAAAGAGCAGTTGAGTTTTATTGGGAACTGCAGAAGAAATGAAATAAAATACTTTAAGTACAAGGCACTTTATTCATACACCTTAAAATGCACTACTACTTGTACATAAGTGATACAGAATTACTTGAAGAAATTCATTTAAAGAGGCCATCCCATTGATTTTTGGAACAGTTTCTGGCAGAAGTCCATTCTGTCTTTATGAAGGTGCTGCTCTACAGATGGTGTTGTGTTTATCTCCAGATAATCTTCCAAGTCCGTTGAATAAGGTGGCCATACAACATCAGCTTCAGCAACAGGTACAGGGTTCCTGAGAAACAAAATATATGTTTGTACATGTGAATGGAACATTAACAGCAAACTGTGCAACAGAATTAAGATGGCTATATGTCATTAGTGGTGGTGTTCAGGAAATATTTATATAAGGTCCATTCAAAAGGAAATGAGCCCGTAGAAATAATTACAGAAACCAGTACCTGTATGTTAGAAGTATTGGCCCTGGCTTTTGAGACACTTGTTCCACTGTGACACAAGACAGTGAATGGCTGTCTCATAAAATTCCTGGAGCAGTGATGTGAGCCAGTTCTGCATGTACAGCTGGACGTGGTCATCCGAGGTGAATCAGTTGCCCATCAGAATCCTTTTAAGGGGACCAAAAATGACGTAATCACAGGGAGATGGGTCTGGACTGTATGGAGGGTTGCGGAGAACCTCTCATTTCAATTTCTACAGGAATGCTGTGACTGTTGGTCGTATGAGGCTTTGCAGTGTCGTGGAGCAGAATGACCCCATGGGTGACATTGCCTGGCCGTTTTGATTTGATCGCTTGGCGAAGATTAGTCAAGGATTGCGAGTAACGATGGGCATTCACTGTTGTCCCTTGCTGCAGGAAGTGTATCAGAAGGGGGCTATCTTGGTTAAAGAAGAACGTCAGCATAAACTTTCCTGCACTTGTGTGCATGGCCTTGGCTTGTTTTGGTGGTGGTGACCCTGGATGCTTCTACTGGAGACTCTGTCCTTTCGATTCTGGTTCAAAGTGATGACACCATGACTCATCTCCAGCCACCACTCGTGCCAGGATCTCATTCCCTTCCCTAGCATAGCACTGCAAATGACCAAGACAGTGGGCCATTCGACATGCTTCCTAGAGTAGCTGAAGACTGTGGGGCACCCATTGTGCACACACTTTGTGCAAGAGCAGTCCTTCCTTCATGATGGTGTGAACACTTCTGACGCTCAATCCAACCTCGGCAGCAATGACTTTCACTGTCACTTGGTGGTCCTGGGTAATGAGTGCATCAACCAGCTGGACGATGTCATCGGTAATGCAGTGTGGTGCTTCAGACCGTGCATTATCGGCTAACAACACCCGTTCTCCCCTGAAGCGCTTGTGCCATGTCTTGAGCCTTGCAAGGAACATGCAGTATTCTCCGTACACTTGTGACATTCGTCGATGAATGTCCATTGTCGATACTATTTCCACTGTCAGAAAACAGACAACATCTCGTTGCTCCTCTTTTGATGTCTCCATTTCACTGTTTGCAAGCGGCTGGCAGCATTGGACAACTGATGTATGCTGCTGCTAGCCTTGTATAGTCACATCTAGTGACAGGCTGTGAACCTCCATGCTCTGGTCGGAATAAGACTTCATCAAACATGCCATAATATTACCATCCTGTCACCAGTTTGCGCATACCAGACTCCGGCTCATTTCTTTTTGATTGCCCTTTATAAATATGTTTAAAAGAGGAAAGGTTCAAATTATTAAAATGTTCTTACTAAATATCACATGCTTCCTACCAGCAGAGCTTTAAGTTGTTTTGTTTTAGTAGATTAAAAATGTATTTATAGAACACTTACCCCATTTTAGCAAAATTGGTCCACATGCTGACAAGTTGTGTGGAAAATTTAAATTCCTCAGAATCTGTATGAATATCTGTGTCCTTAAGGGCTTCTACAGTAAAAAGATAGCCAAGTTCTTGTCCATGAACTGCCCCTGCAATTTAATAAAGTTCTTTTGTGTTTATTCAAAATGATCTCTAACCCTTACATTAGTACTCTATGCCCATGACAAGAAGGCTAGAGGGTAATGAAGGGGAAGGGAACTTGAACTGTTTATCTGCTCCAGTAATGGATTTGTTTACTAGGAATTAAATGTATAAGAGTACATATGAGTCACCCATACTGTCAGATCTATAATGTTTGTTGCAGCGATAGGTAATGATAATGATAATGTTTATTTGAGTCCATATACTGATTTTACATTGGTGTAGACCAAGTCAAGATTACATTTTAGGGTTAACTTACAATTACAATAATGAAATTATTTACAATTATTTACACATTGCATACAAGCAGACTTACAGTTCTTCAGTTGAGTACATGGATCTTGATATCAAATATTTCTTAATTTATTTTTAAATACATTTCCTTTGTACATTTTTAGGTCTTTGGGAAGTTTGTTATAAAAATGTGCTCCTGCGACATAAGGGTCTTTCATTACTGACTTTGTATTGTGCATAGTTTTGAAGAGGTCTGTCATGTTTATGTATTTGCTCATTCTTAACATATGTGTCAAGTCTAGGGTGGGCAAGTAATATAGTCCTGTATAGGTATAGTGAAAAAATGGTGAACAACTTCTTACTTTTAAAAATATCCTTACAACTTTCTGTGTTTTTTAACTTGTACATTATTCTTACACATCTCTTTTGCATTATGAACAGTCTCCTTAAATGAGTGTCAGCATAGATCCCCATACTTCTATACCATATGCTATGTGTGGATAGATTATCCCATAATACACAGTGTTTAATACGGTTATATCAATATATTTCGACAGATAGCTAATCAGGTATATACCTTTGGCTAATTTTTTGCAGACATTATCTATATGTTGTTTCCAGTCAAGGTGTTTATCTAGGCATATCCCAAGAAACAGATGAACATTTGTCTTTGTAATACTGCATTTGTCTAAAGTTAATTGGAACGGTTGTGCATTACTATGGTGTTGTAGTTCAAATTTGATCACAGTAGTTTTACTTACATTTTCAGAAAGATTTAAGAGACTAAAGTATTCAAAGACCTGACAGAGTCCCACAGTTCCAGATTGGATTTGTTCCAGCATGTGGCTGAACTATCATCAGCATAAGTGATAATCTTACTATTTATCGGATCATTGATATCATTTACATAAACTAGGAAGAGGAAAGGCCCCAATACCGAATCTTGTGGTACCCTGCAATGTACTATTCCCTGTTCAGATTTGATTCGCATAACTTCGGTACTGCTTTTGTGATGTATTTCTGTGTAATGTTTTCTGTTTGTAAGATATGAAGCTATAAGGTTATTGGCCACACCACGTACACCATAATAGCCAGGTATTATATATGGGTGAGTTATGTGATAACACTTGCATATTTTAAATGAACCTTCCATCATTGCCATACTGGGAGGTGAGTATAAACACCGTTGGGACAGCAAAAGTGATTACGTTACACATTCCTCTAGCTTGCCTTCTTGTCATGGGTCTACAGTACACTGCATTCAGTCCTGTGTACCTTAGGTTTAGTAAAACAGGTTTACTTTCTCACCTATGTCTGGTAAATAGAGAAAATGCTGTATTCCTTCCTAAACTTTCAATAGGTACTGAGATAATACATTATGAAATTTCCTGAATGTAATAGTTTCTCTACTATAAAGAGATTCTGGCCTGATTAAATGGCAGTTGAATATCTTACTATTATAAGCCAGATGCTTTAATTTAATGGCAGTTCCTGTATTTGTGGTACCAATCTAATCAATTTTAAATGTATTAAATTTTAGATGAGTCGTATTTTTTACATATCTGCTTCACTTTCGTACCTATTTTGAGGACATGTTTCGCAAATCATCGTTTGCATCTACGGCTCTTGTGCGACTCCTTTTTTTAACATTGTCTAGGGATGTGATTTTTTAACATTGTCTAGGGATGTCTAGAGTCGCACAAGAGCCGTAGATGCAAACGATGATTTGCGAAACATGTCCTCAAAATAGGTACGAAAGTGAAGCAGATGTGTAAAAAATACGACTCATCTAAAATTTAATCATTTTTCGCTTCACTGTGGTGCTCCAATAAGTTAATTCTCGATATAATTTTAAATGTGTTTTTCAGTGTGTTTAAGCAATTATTTTAAGACACAGTTTCTTAGAAGTGTTTATTATGTTGATATATTAGTGTTTATAGAAGTAGTGTCTTGCTGCCTTGTAAGGAAACATTATAAAAATACAATAATAAATTTAGTTCATAGGTATCCCATAAGGGCAAAAGCCTCCTGTTTTACACAGGGATGAATTCATACTTAGGCTCCAAAGGCGAACAACTCCTTAGGAGCTTTGTCATGTTGTTACTGCTTCATCTTTTCTCTCTTCCTATTCTATTTTCCATTGTTGAATCATTTCCACTCTACTTGTCCCCCAAACACTTGTGCACTATACTTGCTATCACTGTACTTGTTGTCCTGCTCAGTTCTTGTTGACTCTTGCTTGGTGCCAGCTGTCTCCTCACTTCTCTGTTTCTTCCCGCTCTTGTCCATTGACTTTCTACTTTGGTTATGAATTAGGATTAGGATTACTATGAAACCTGTGCTTTATTGAACCTAAGCACAAAGTGGGGCATCCCTGGGAGGAAGGATGAGGTGAGAGAGTCAAGAGGGCAGACGTCCCAAAGTGTCACGACAGCAAAAAGACACCCAAAGTATAAACTTGAAAGAAGCGTAGGGACAGTGAAGCACAAATTAGTATAAAAGTGAATCGAGAATATATTGACACATTGCTTCACTCACACTGTTTATTCACAGGACATGTTTCAAGAGCTCTTGCTCCTATCCTCAGCTGATACTCGATTAGTGCAAGTTGTAGTGGCTTCTTCTATCTCCGTATTATCAATAGATGGCGTGATGTACTTGTCAAAGATGTCCGGTGGTGGAGTTTCAAAATTCATGACTCTATGACGATTTTTGTTAATGAAGATTTTTTACCATACGGAAAGGTCTATGGGGTGATTAACGTATTTTATTAGAGATGTTTCCAAATTGATGTCATGTCTAGTATTCAAAAAATGAAAAGCCACTGCTGATTTTTCTGTTTCACCATTTTTAATGTTTCTCATATGTTCTTTAGTTCTGATGTTAATAAGAAAATAAAAGAAACCACTACCCTAGAACCTACAGGAGAAAAAGAGAAAAAACTTTTTAAAAATTCACCTTCCACCCATCAGCCTATAACAAATTCCAAAAAATCTTCTCAAAACACAACATAACTCTTGCACCTCAAAATAGGTTTGATTTGATTTGATTTGATTTATTGATTCATCCATTAAAACATGTACATGTTATAGGACACGTCAAATTAAAAACTAAGAACTAAAAACTAAGTACAATATTTATAATTAAGGTAGCTAACTAAATATTTACAAATTTAAAAAATCATCCACGCTGTAGAAGCTATTGGCTCTAAGGAAGTTTAATAACAATTTCTTAAATTGATGTTGTGATTCAATCTTTTTTATAGATTCAGGTAGCTTATTGTAAAGATGTAAGCCAGCATATGTGAAACTATTTTCATACATCTTTGTTTTGTGTGACTTCACAAATAAATTATTCTTTGTTCTAGTGTTGTGTATATGAATTTCAGAATTTGTTTTGAATAAACTTAGGCTTGCTTTCATATGTACAAGAGTTTCATATATGTATATACTTGGCAGTGGTAAGATACCTAATTTACTGAAGTATGGCTTACAACTAGTTGTGCTTGAGACATCTGCTATGATTCTAATTATTTTCTTTTGCTATCTGAATACTTTTATACTGTCTTTAGAATTTCCCCCAAAAATTATACCATATGCCAACAAACTGTGTATATATGAAAAGTACACTATTCTCTGAACTTTCAAGCTTGACATGCCTGTAATCGCCCTCATTAAGAAACACATTTTACTAAGCTTTTTCGTCAATGCCTCTATGTGAGTTTCCCAATTTAAATTTTCATCTAGTATTAGTCCCAGAAATTTGATAGTTTGTACGTAATGTATTTGGTCTTGTCCCAGCATTAATTTTGGATACAATTGACTTCCACTCATTTTATTATAGAAGCTTAGGGCTGCTGTTTTCTCCTTACTCAATATTAACATATTGGCACTAAACCATTTTTGAATATATTTTAGATTATTTTCAATATGTACATCTGCCCCTTCCTTATTCACCCCTTTGATAAAAATATTTGTATCATCTGCAAAAAGTGTAACATTTATATTGGTTTTGTTTTCTACATTATCTGCCAAATCATTAATGTACACTATAAATAAAAGAGGTCCAAGCACCGAACCTTGAGGGACCCCATATTTCATTATAGCGCTACTTGAAATCTGAGTTTTAACTTCACTCGTTTCGCTATCAAAATACTCTATTTCCACCGATTGCTCTCTATTCTCCAGATAAGATCTGAACCAATCTAAAGCTAACCCCCTTATGCCATATGAGGATAATTTTTCTAGTAAAAGTTTGTGATCAACCAGGTCAAACGCCTTTGTAAGATCTAAAAAAATGCCTATCCCTAGTTGTTTACTATCTAGTGTTTCATACGCTTGTTCAATGAAATTCATCAGTGCAGAACTTGTTGATTTATTTTTTCGAAAACCATTTTGATTGTCATTAATTACTTTAAATTTTTCCAAAAAGCTTGTTACTCTTTTATACATTATTTGTTCGAAGATCTTTGCAAAAGTTGAAATTATGGAAATTGGCTTGTAATTTCCTACCTCCCCTTTGTTACCTTTTTTAAAGATGGGTTTCACTTTACCTTTTTTTAACCTGCTGGGGAACGTCCCACTTGAAAGTGAAAGATTTATCAAGTACGTCAGTGGTTCAATTAGGAATAAGGAGCAACGCTTTATGACGTAGTTAGAGTAACCGTCTATTCCTACTGATTTCTTATTCTTCAATTTTTTTATAACATCTTTAACTTCCTCAACTGTTACTGGAATTAAAAACATGCTATGTTCATTTTTCTTTACACTTAATCTTTCCTTCTTTCCTAGTGAATGAGTATTTAACAGTTTCTCCGCTACAGTTGAATAAAACTGGTTGAATAATTCCGAAATTTGTTTAGGATCACTTACTTTTTGGCCATTAATTTCTAGATGGTAATTTTTCTTTCAATTTGGGTCCATTTTTTGTTTCGTGCTTAATTACTTGCCATATGGATTTAGTTTTATTAACTGCTTTTTTTATTGTTTCATCGTTATGTAACTTTTTGGCTGCTCTTAAAACTTTATTATATATATTTCGATATTTTACATAATAGGCCTTAAAATCCAGTGTAGTCTTGTTTTCCTTCATGAATTTGCTCAAGAATTTTAATCTATCACCAGATTTGCGGATTCCTGTTGTGATCCACTTATTACCTAGCTTGTTTATTGCTACTTTAACTATTGGTATGGCTGTTACAAAGTGAAAATCAAATGTGTCCAAAAATGCATTCATGGCATCGTTTAGATTTCGCTCAGTGTACACGCTTTCCCAAGATTCTTTACTTAATAGAAAATTTAGATAGCTTAGATTGTCATCATTAGCAAGTCTAACCTTTTTGAATATTTTTTTTGCATTCTGTTTTGGGTTATGCTGATCTACTGGGACAACTAATTTTAACATTTGTGCGTAATGATCTGACAGGGCTGTGTCAAAAATCTGAATTTCATATTTCCACTTATTTATATTCAGCACTACTTGGTCAATCGCAGAATAAGACGAATTCGAGACACGGGTTGGTAATTTAACTATGTTTTCCATTCCATACATATTAAAGACATTTTGTAGCTGCTTTTTATTTGCGTTTTCTGTTAAATAGTTTATATTCACGTCCCCTACTATAATTACAGATTTTTTTGTCTTTTTAAAGAAGTCTAAAATGATTTCTAAATTTTGAAGGAAAATTTTGGTATTGCTTGTGGGATTTCGGTACACACAAATAAGAATTAGTTTAATATCAGAAATTTGTTAAAAGGCCCTCCCAAAAATTCAATCACTACCAAAGAAAAACCAGGAATCTATGAGATCAAATGTGAAACTTGCCCTAATATTTATATAGGAAAAACAAAAAGAAATATTAACATCAGAACTAAAGAACATATGAGAAACATTAAAAATGGTGAAACAGAAAAATCAGCAGTGGCTTTTCATTTTTTGAATACTAGACATGACATCAATTTGGAAACATCTCTAATAAAATATGTTAATCGCCCCATAGACCTTTCCGTATGGGAAAAAATCTTCATTAACAAAAATCGTCATAGAGTCATGAATTTTGAAACTCCACCACCGGACATCTTTGACAAGTACATCACGCCATCTATTGACAATACGGAGAAAGAAGAAACCACTACAACTTGCACTAATCGAGTATCAGCTGAGGATAGGAGCAAGAGCTCTTGAAACATGTCCTGTGAATAAACAGTGTGAGTGAAGCAATGTGTCAATATATTCTCAATTCACTTTTATACTAAAAAGACACCCGCTGAAACTTCTACTCTGAAAGAGACCATTAGATGAGAGATGATGTGAAATGATAATGGAGATGAAATTGACGGACAGGAAATTCGACGGATGTAATTAACCTACCCAGCTTTCACCTGGTGACCCTGGAAAATCCCCCAAAATACCCATGGGTCAGGTAGGTTGTTTCGGTTAACTAATGCTGAGTATCTCTGCCTTTAAATTTCGTGAACTCATTCCAATTTTTGACAGTAAAGATCCACATCAATCACCCGTCCATTTGGAACGGACTCTCCGTAAATCAGACCTTTAATCATGCAACATTACTTTGGAACTGAACTGACTTTTTTTTAGTGATGTCTTTGGCAGGGATCAAGCCACTTTTTCTGGCATCAGGGTTTCAGTTATATGTCCATTTTTTATTAAAATCAACAATTCTGCTGATAAATCTATCACCATAGAATTACAGATAAGCTGGCCACAGATATCCACTCTACGTTCAGCCTGTTGAGGTGTCAGTTCATGAGGTACAGGTCTACAGCATCTGTATGATTTTCCAAGTGTCTTAATGTGGCGACGTATGGCATCTTTTGATACACCAAGTTCTTCTGAAAGCCTAGGGGTACTTTTTTGTAGATTTTCTCGCAAAACTTGGTGTGTAACCTCAATATTCCACACTTTAGGTCTTCCAGAAAGTGGTACATCTTTAGTGTTTCTGTCTCCATTGTTGGAGTCATCGTTGTGCCACACGCTCACTAACGACACCTTCTCCTTCCACTTCACATATTGTTCGAGCTGCGACAGCAACTTTATAATCTTGTTTCTAGTAGTGTTTTAGAAGTACTCTAAGTTCAAACTTTGTGATTTTTTATTAACAAATGAAGACTGATACATGCTCGCAACTCTAGCCATGGCATCCTGTAAATAGCATTGCCAAACCAAAACACCAAAATAAAAAACCGACATTACTTATGAGAACACTTTATAAAATATAATACAATATGAGATAGCGTAATATAATAAAAAAGATTTACATTGAGAACTATCTGTGAAAAGCTCTGACGTAAACTTAATTACTCAAAAAACGGCTCTAATGATTTTAATTAAAGTAAATTATGTTTAGGATATTTTTATAATAAATAAAATGTGTATTTAAATTCTGTTACTTAGACTTTCTAAAGGAAAGGAATGGAATTTCAAAGTCTCCCCAGCTAACTGTTGCTTGATCTGTTGTGTCTTTTTATACATACATCAAATATACAGGATGTTCAAAATGACACTGAACAAATATATAAAAGTAGTTGCTCAGTTTCTGTGTGACACATATAGATAGTCTTATCGTCAATAGAGCCACATAAAAAAAAGTGCTCCAGAATGAGTGTGGATTAGGCAGTGACAGGAGCAACACTATCACATATCGAGATTCAACTGTATTGGAACACCACAGTGAAGCGAAAAATTATTAAATTTTAGATGAGTCGCATTTTTTACACATCTGCTTCACTTTCGTACCTATTTTGAGGACATGTTTCGCAAATCTTCGTTTGCATCTACGGCTCTTGTGCGACTGACGCTAGATCCAGAATTACCCACACCGCTGGATCTAGCGTCAGTCGCACAAGAGCCGTAGATGCAAACGAAGATTTGCGAAACATGTCCTCAAAATAGGTACGAAAGTGAAGCAGATGTGTAAAAAATGCGACTCATCTAAAATTTAATAACACTATCACAGTTCGCAGGTAGGTGATTCAGTGTGCCGCCTGCTGTAGCTGTTTGTAAATATAATGACATACTCCATGCTAGCTTGCTATTAAGAATTTCTTTGGTTATGCAACACCAACTGCAATACTCAGACCATAATACGAGAATCGATTGTAGGAAAAATGGCGGCGCTCGTGGCCCAGCTTGTTATGTTGTGGTTATATCTACAGAGTAAAGTGTGTGTTTGTTTACTTTGATTGTGTGTTTGAAGAATTAATGTAATTCATATTACAGTGGCAATTAGTGACTAACAAGTTAGTTTATAGTTGAGTATTTAACATAAAGTGATAACGTTTACCTAAATATATACCGTGAAGTATTGTCGAAATGCATCGTTGTTGTGTTCCCAGCTGCAATCTAATTATGGTAGTATACCTCACACGACATTTAAATTTCCGAAGGTAAAATTGTAATGGGATAAGTGGACCAGGAACATACATTGTAAAGATTTTAAAGTAAATGACAACTGCAGTATGTATTCATTTTGAACAGTGCTTTGAGGTTAAGGAAGACATCTTTCCAGTAAATGATGGTGAACCAATTCGTGCCCTTCAAAAAGTACCAAAATTAATAGATGATGCATACCCCATGATTTTTAAGAATCAGCCATCCTATCACACATTAAAGCTCAACCAGAAAAGACGAAATCCTGAAGAATGCATCCAACACATTTTACAGAGAGTAAAGATAAGTTTAATATTTGGTGTGCACAAGATGTTATTGACAGTTTTGAACCTAAGTGGTGAGGAGATTTTAACCCATTGACAGTCATTATTAAAGACAATTAGTTACGTTCTTTTCAATAACATTCAAGATCCCAGCTTCACTGATGTTGCTTCACTTAATGAGTTTCAAAGTATTTCATAACCTAGAAGCAATATTATGAGCCTTCCAGTGGAAAATTTTAAATGGATCTTGCAGTGTGAGAGAACTGACACCTTCAAACATGACAATTGGAGTAAACTGGACAATCTGGTGAGTTCTCTTAAATATTATAGTATAAGCAGTACCTATGTCCTTACCAGAAAAGGTGACTATGTAAACAATATAAAAGAAACTTTAGTACTTGCTACAGACGGTAGGATGATTGAGTCCAATAAGATAAAGTTTGCTGTGTTTAATGCTTATGAGTTGTCATGACTTATAAATTAAATTTTGATTGGAAGTATAAGGTGGAAAATGCATAGTACTGGTCGTGCTACTATATAATGTTATAACCTCTTAGGATTTGTCATGATGCTCTTTATTTATGTTATTACACGTTTTAGTTGAAAGTATAAAGTGATAAATGCTTAGGAGTTACCTCGCTGCTACGTAATATGGATTATGTTATGTCCATTGTGTATAGTTTCCTATTCTTCGTAACCAGAGTCGCTGGGCTTCGACGGGCGCCATCTTGGAATCTGTATTATGGTCTGAGTATTGGAGTTGGTGTTGGTTTATGAAACCGCAATAAAGAAGCTATTCTTTAGTTATTTGTTTATGAGTGTTAAACATGTTGCAACATTCCAATTTAACAGTTGAAGACAGCAAATAAGCTGGTGGACATATGCAACTTATACCTTTTAAAGAGAAATTAATGTTAGTGAGAGTGAAGATAGAAGCATTAAATGATAAAAAGAACAGAGAACAATATCAAAGAATTGTAGATAAATTTAAGCAAAACTAAATGTCTTATGCATTTTATTTCACTGTGTTTAATAATACTAAATAAAGCATTTGTAACTGAAAAGGAAGCTGTTGATTTTACAGTAACTGGTTGAAAGTAATGTACTATTAAGATCAGCAAAATGAGCAACCTTGAAACTGTCTGAGTCATTAGTCAACTTTTTCACAAGTAACTGTCCTTTGTTCTATTACCTGAAAGTGAGGGTAGGGTTACTGATAAAGAGTAAGGAGCAATGCTTTTGTTTTCGTGACCACTGCATCCCAATAACAACTTTTGAGGTTCACACATCAGTGGTTCCTACGCTCCTAATCACAAAATCATGTAATATTTAATACTACATAAAATTATATGTAAGAGAATTTCGAAGCTGCAACACCGAAATTCAGACTATTTAAGTTATAAACAATGAAATGGCTATATTTGTTTGGTGTCATTTCAAAACAACCTGCATAAACAGGAAATAGTTTGTACCAGAGTGCACAAAGCAGTATGGATATATCCCATCAAATACCTGGAAGATCTTGATAATGTAGAAGTCGTTTCTTGTAACCGAGAGCACCTTCATATCTGAACAAATAAAAGAATATCTGTGATGTTGATAATGTTGATTGTGATGTTACTGTAGCAAGGCTGGGATATTCAAAATAGAAATCAGTTGTCATCTGAAACAGAAAATGTAGAAAGTGAAAGCAAACTGTATACTTAAGACATGGGTTCTAAGGTTTAGGGGAGCTGGCCTTATCTATCTTAATAATGTATGCTCATCATCTGGTGTATGACCCACAACAGGAATCCCATATTTCAAAGTTCATTATCCTGCCAGTAGATAATTTGACAGAGAAGTTCAGAGTTCTACCACCAGAGAGAGGAGAGCAAGACATTTGCAAAGAGGTTGATAATGGAGGCGATGTCTTCTGAAACCAGTCCCTGAAAAATATGATAATGATAATGTTTATTTGAGTCCATATATCGATTATACATTGGTGTAGATCAAGTCAAGATTACATCTTAGGGTTAACTTACAATTACAATAATGAAATTATTTACAATTATTTACACATTACATACAAGCAGACTTACAGTCTGTAAGTGACAAACTGTCAGAAAACCAACTACAAATAGTCCTTTTTAATTAATTTTGACATCACTGTTACTAAATTCCTCCAATCCCACATAAGCCATACTAATTTCTGGATCTAGTTCCTTTTGACTTCCATCTCTTTCATTGAGTGGGATGGCTCAGGTGGTTTCTTCTGGGACTCACACTGGGGAGGTCCAGGTTTGATTCCCATGGCCGATCTACCTGACCCATGAGTTTTTCTGGGAGTTTTCCTATAAATGCTGGGTAGGTTAATTACATCCCCCTAATTTCCTGACCCTCCATTTCATCTCCATTGTCATTCCTATCCTCTCTCATCTAGTGGTCTCTTTCAGGGTAGAAGTGTCGGTGGGAGTCTCGGCAGGATGATATGCTCTTGGTAAAATTTGCTCCTCTGGTAGGATGGTCTGGATCTCTGAACTCAGTCTGGTTGGGACACTTCCAGACCATAGTAGGGTAAGATGCTTGCCGGGGAGTTTACAACGGGTAAACTCCAGGGACCCTGCCCTCTGACTGTCGTGACTCCTTGGGACATCCGCTCTCTGTCTCCTCTCACCCCATACTTCCTCCCGGATATGCCACACTTGGGGACATAGGTACAATAAACCAAGTTTGGAACTCCGTGCTGAATACCCTCCGTAATGTATTCCAATCCAGTGCAGTTCATATATTGTGTTTGATTGCAGTATTTCTTTTAGTTAACAAAGTTTGCAAATATTCAGCTTAAGTGTGATTTGACAACTCTTTGTATTAACTACCCCTAATTTTGCATAATTTCAAGGTTGCAATGCCTTGGTAGGAAGCAATTTCTTCAAAGGACAGTCATGTAAGTTGCATGCTGGAAGTAAAGAACTTGTAATGTTATTGTTTCTGTTATTGTGAGCTTTATAAAAACTAAAAAATATTATTATGAAACCCAACCACTGCTCATGTTTCATTTAAAACAAATAGTTACCTCCATGGACTGTACAACTACTGAAACAACAACCAAATGTGTCAAACCCTTTATCTGCAACAGACGGACAGAATGATACTAACAGATACTCTGCAGTCCTGAAGCTATGTATATAACTTATTATTTCAGTAGTTTTTGTTGAGACAAAAGCCTTACCTTTACAAAATTCTGAAGTGTCTCATTTGAAATGTTTTTTTCTCCAAAATAAAAGTTTTTGATTGTCGCTGCAAGGTTTAGATTCTCTGTCTCATCACTGACTTTTAAGATGGGAGGTATCAGCTCTGTGATAGCAACATCTTCCAGTTGTACATCATTATTCTGTAAAACTAAACAATCAAAACAATTCATTGTAAAATTTGGTTCTAGAATGTTTTATTTAAATGAATTAAATAAATGTTCCTCATCTAATAGACTAATTTGCATGTTTATTGCTGACTCTTATACAGATATTCAGGTAGCCCAAAGTTGTTGAATTCTCCTGTCACCGAGCACTTTGTAATTTAATCATGATGGCAGGAGGTAGATTACATGTTGAAAATTAGGAAATTGTGGTGGTTTCTCTTGGGATTGCTAGGCATGAGATCTCTTCTTTGTTTCAGGTTGTGGGTGACATAATACAAATTTCCCAGAGAAATAAACACTGCAACTGTCCAAATAGTACTATATTCACTCCTGTAATCTTGTTCTACTTGCCACCTAATTGTTACCATGTGGCATTGTTGTGCTGCTGCGACAGGCTGGAACTGGGCACGTGGCCAGGAAAGAAAGAGACAGAGAGAGGCTCCAGAGCATTAAGTCTATTGTTGTTGCTGAGAAATTTCTCAGAAGGTGTGCGACTTTCTAGAAACAATGGGGGGGAGGTATAAATACCTGCAAGGTGTTAGAGCGTCAGCTGTTTGTTAGTTATTGTGACAGTCGACGATTGAAGTGTCCCGCAGTGATTTCTTTCATTTGTTTTTGTGCAGTAAAACACCAAGTCAGCCTCAAAGATAGCTGATTGTCAATTTCACGTCTTTTTACTGCCGCAAAAGTTGTTTTAATTTTATGCAAACCAGATTTCCGAATCTATGTAACCCAAGCAGTTACAGTATGTTTCTCTGAGAGATTGTTTACCATTGCTACTGACGATCTAATGAAATGACATAACACCTTCCCTGAGCAGAGCGAAGTCCAACACATGCAGGTTGATTGCTCAGTGATGTTTGCTGCCTTATACATATGCTAACCTTTCCAGTGTTGACTGCCAAGTGATCTGTTTGCAAAATTCATGTCTCAGCCATACTCCAAATTTCCTCCATTACACCTCAATTTTGAATTTTAGGTTTATCATATGTTTATTTTTTTAATTTTCATTGGTTAAACATAGTACCACTTATAATTTCCTTTCATGGAAGTGTTGAAAACAGTGTTGTAATAAATTTAAAGGTGAGTCAATTAATGACACTAAACAACACTTACTTTTAAATTTTCCCAAAACATGTTTCAGAGGCTACTTTCCTCCATTGTCAACTGGATATCGATTGGTTCTCAGTCATGTAGTTGCGATATTTTGTCATAGGTCTCCTCTGGTGGCAGTTCGAGGAACTTGCTGAACAAATCTTTTTGGGGTATGTCGAAATTGACCTCCAACAAAATATTGCCAGCTACACCACTGAGAGCCAGTCGACGTCTGGTTGATGATGGAGAAAAGTAGCCTCCAAAACATGTTTCGGGAAATTTAAAAGTAAGGGTTGTTTAGTGTCATTAATCGACTCATCTTTAAATTTAACAGACAGACAACTACATAAAAGCTAATGGCTACAACCCAAGATCCCACAAACAGGCAATCTTCAATAGTTTAGCACACAGACTGGTCAACATCCCTCTCACAGCAGAAGAATACAACAAAATTATTGAAATAGCACAAAAAATGACTTTCCCAAATCATTAGTAGACAAAAAAGTGAACTTAGCAAAAAAGAAGAAGCTAATAAAGGAAACCACAACCTTCTCAGCTACAGAAACTAATATAATCTTCAAAAAATTCACTTACCATCCATGAGCCTTTGATAAGTTCAAAAAAGTCTTCAACTAGCACCAGTCAGCCATTACTCCTTAAAAAACCTAATTTGCTCAAACATCAAAGATGCCATTCCATCTAACAAAAAATCTGGTATATATCAAATTGAATGTTGTGACTGTAGTCAAATTTATATTGGAAAAACCAAAAGAAATTTAGAAACAAGAGCAAAGGAACACTTTAGAAACATAAAATATAAACAATTAGAAAAATCAGCAATTGCCACACATTTTTGGGAAAAAACCACAACATAAATCCAGAACCAAAACTACTAAAACATACATCAGGAAAACAAGAACTATCCACATGGGAACAAATCTTCATTTCAAAAAATAGGAACAAAGTATTCAATTTTGACATCATTTTGACTTGTTCAGCAAGTCCCTTGAACCACCACCAGAGGAGACCTCCGACAAGATATCGCCAGCTACACCATTGAGTACCAGTAGATGTCTGGTTGACAATGGAGGAAATAGCCTTTGAAACATGTTCCAGGAAATTTAAAAGTATGTGTTGTTTAGTGTCATTAATCAACTCACTTTAAATTTAATTTAGTACCATTTGTCGACTATTTCCTACTTTTCAACTTTGTACATGACAGTGCTTTGAAAACAATGTTCTCACGTGTCATATTTAATTTATATGTAAGCATGTATGGTTAGGACCTTACAAAATCTGGCTAGGATTTGTTCAGAGCATGTCTAAGTTCTTTGAAAGGGAACAAGCTCTGTCTAGGAGATGCCAAACCTAGTTTCAGGATAATTACTTTATACATAATAGTAAAGTAGGTAAGTTTGTCATTGGTTGATTGTAACATAACAAATTTTCCTTTAATATTGAATGAGGGATCCTAATAACCAGCATGAAACTTTGTAATAATAAGTTAACTTTTAGAGATTCGTATGTTAGATTGGCTACTATTGTGTTGTAGTTCATGCTTGCTTAATATGCAATCACAGAAGTTTTAAATGATAAAGAACTTACTTCGGTACAGGAGATAGCCTTCATGAGAGCAGATTCCAGTAAGAAATGGCACTTGCTGAAACTTTCCCTGTACAATGAGTTCCATAGGTTTCCCAGGCAGGAATACATCCTCTCCATTTTCATATACCTCTTCTTTGGTAGGAGCAAAGGGAATTGTAAGCCACAAATTACTTTTTTCCTGTAAAAATAATTGTGTTGAATGAATGTACAAGAAAAAGCTTCAGAAATACAAACAGATAGAATGAAAAAATTATGATAATGTAATTCATAAATGTCACTAAAGTACAAATATTTGTGAGTCTTATAAAATGTACTGTATACAAAAAAATAAATGACACTGAAGTTTGATGACCTCTGTCCATATTTCTGCAGCACTGAATAATAAAAAAAAGAACACCACAGTGAAGCGAAACAATTACAAATTATAGATGAGTTGTATTTATTACACATCAGCGTCACTTATGTACCTATATTGAGGACATGTTTCGCATCATCAGCTCTATTGTGACTAAAGGTTGATCCAGTGGTGTGGGTAGTTCTGGAGTTGCTGCTGCCATCTGTTGATTTTGTGATGAATTTAAATGTGGGGTTGTCTTCTGGCAGGATTTCAAAGTTTATTAGTTGGTTTTTATGTTTTTCTATGTATATTCTCTCCCATATGATGAGTTCACTATGTTTTTGTACATATTTTAGTAATTTGGTGCTATCTTCAATTTCATGATTTTCAGACCAGAAATGAGCTGCTATTGTGAACTTATCAATATTTTTGTATCTTAAGTGCCTAAAATGTTCTTTCTTCCTAGTGCCTATGTTTCTTTTGTCCTCCCTATGTAAATTTGTTCACTTAATCTTGTAAATGCCTGATTTTTCTTCGTGGTTTTATCTTATCTGTATTGTTGCTGTGAAGTAGGTTTTAAATATTGTAATTGTTTTTTGGTGCCAGTGCTATGTGTGAAACATGTCCTCAATATTGGTACGTAAGTGAAGATGCGGTGTAAGAAATACGATCTGAAATGATAAAGAGATGAAATAGAGGGACAGGAAATTTGGAGGATGTAATTTATCTACCCGGCATTTGCCTAGCGACCAAGGAAAACTCCCAAGAAAGCCCATGGGTCAGGTAGGCCTGCCACAGGAGTCAAATTCAGACCTCTCAAATGCAGGCCACAGATGAAACTGCCTAAGCCATCCCGCTTGATAGAGCCCTGTGAGACAACCTGATTGTAGTATTGCAGCTGAGTATTGTCTTCAGCAGTAGTTGATATGTATTGCCAGTATACCTGTGACAGGTACTAACTGCCACATATTTGTCTTAATACCTTGTCTCTCCACTTAGCTCTACTGTCTAGAGTTAATGTCCCATTGTTGTCAATCTGTGCCATAGAATACTTACATAATGGTGTTGCAAATTGACAACTTGTAGTGCTTTCCTTCAGTTTCTGTGGTTTTCTGTCCTTAAGCAGGATATATCTTTGCATTTTGGACAATAGAAGGTACAACTGCATTAGCAGTATATAAATAATTAAAAAGTGTATTCGTTCTCTCTTTTTTAAGGCAATGCTTTGTCAGGAGGCACTATCCAAGAGCCGACCTGATCCCCAATAAGGTGTAAGGCTTCCATTCCAGAGGTCCTGGGTTCATTTCCCAACTACAGCCAACTATATATTTGGTTTTTTTGTGGTTTTTACTCTACCACAATTACTTTGCCATCACTTTTACTTCTCATGTTTCAGGATGTTTTTAGGATTCGTGACATATACAGGTGTGGATGCTATTTCTGTGGACGCTAGAGGTTTGCTTGGTTGATAGGTATCCATTGGTTCTTTATTACTTCTTCCTAGAGTGTGGTAGTAGGTCCAGTCTATGAGGTATTTGTGGATATTAACATTAGCGCAATAAGTTGTTTAAACAATTATACCATCTATCATATGGAGTAACAACTTTCCAAGAGAATGGATTAAATTCTCTAATGCTTCAATATTTTATTTATTTTTTTATTGTCAGACTAAACATGTAAGTGTAAAACAATTACAAAAATTCTTTTCACCCTGAACTAGAATACATTTTACCTCTGGTGATAATAAAACACTCCCAGAAGCTGCTCGGAGAATCTTTTCCATAGGAGCAGCCCTCAGGAAGCCTGCAAGCTCTTCTTCATTTGTAACGTTGAAACCCAACAATGCCCCAAGCCTGAATGCTGTCTCACGTGCCTTACTTGTGTAAACCCAGGGTGCCACTGCTGAACCACTTTGTGCTATAGCTCTATGAAACAGACCTGCGCACATTCAACAAGAACACTTAACCATAATAATCTGTTTAACTAGAAGAATGAAATATTACCTAAGAGAAATAATAATAAATTGATTATTAAATCATTAAATGAACAACATTTAATTTTCACTAAAATGGATAAGGGTAATACGATTGTAATTATAGATAAATCTGATTATATTAATAGAGCAGAACTTTTACTTCAAGGAGAATATTTCATAAAAATTAATAAATATCCTTTAAAATCTTGTATTTCAAATTTTCATGAAATGCTAAATGAAGTGAAACTTATATCAAATAAAGTAAAACATTTAGTAAAAGTTATAATCCTGTTTTAACTAGAATTTATGCCCTTTAAAAAATGTATAAACCTGGAAATGAAATGAGACCTATTGTTAATTGTATAAATTCAGCAACTTACAATTTGGCTAAATGGTTACATAAAAATGTTTAGTAATTTTGATAAATTTGAAAGTTTAAGTATTAAAAATGCTTTTGAATTAGTCGAAATGATTGGCAGTGTTGTATTACCTAAAATTGATAAACTTATTTCTTTTGATGTAACTGCCTTATTCTCTAGTATTCCTAGAGAAAAACTTTTAATTTATTTAAAAAACTGGTTGAATTCAGTAAATTTACTGGGGACTTAATTGTTGATTTTGTTAAACGTACTAATTTTTGTTTGGATCAAAATTTTTTCACTCTTAATGGTGAATTTTTTCAACAAACTTCTGGCTTAACAATGGATAATTCTCTTTCACCTTTTCTTGCTGATATTTTTATGAGTTTTTTCGAAATTCAAGTCACTAAAGCTTTTCCTTTGAATTTTAAAACCTGGTATAGATATGTTGATGATATTTTTTCTATTGTTCCTGATAAACAAATTAACGATGCTTTAAAATTACTAAATTTACAAGATGAAGCTATAAAATTCACATTAGAAACTGAAATTAATGGATTTCTTCCTTTTCTAGATTTAATATAATAAGAAATAATAATAAATTAGATTTTGGTATTTATAGGAAATCTACTCATATTTATAATTACATAAAAATAAAAGTTATAACCCTTTTTCACATAAATTTGCTGTTTTTATTAGTTTGATTTATAGATTAATAAATATACCCATGAATAAAGAAGAATTTAATAAAGAATATAAACATATCATTAATACTGCTTTAATTGATGGTTTTAATAAAGACTTTATGCAAAAAAAGATTGAAAATTGTAAATATCAAATAACTGTTAATTATATTTCTACCCTAAGAAAAATAAAATACTGTGACTCTGTGGGTTCGTAGAATTAAAAGACTAAGTTGCAGAAATACAAATAGGTTTTTATTTCCACCGAATTACAGTTGGTACAGTTACAAATCACAGCAGGCTCACGTATCACACACAATTACGCAACACTCACAATTACAATTCACCAGTTCGCAGGACGCAAGTCCACACTCGCTACTCGTCACCTTGCCGTACAACTCTCTCTAGAGCTGACTAACTAAAAACTGGCTCTTGGTCGCACCGTGCTTCTATTTATAGGTGGTTAAATGGTTCTAGAGAATTCATTAACATGGAGAGGAAAGATATTCCGGAGACTGCGCGTTCTTTCAGGTGGCAGGAGAAGGAGGAAACGAAGATTCAGCCACCCCCGTGGTTTCCCCTCTCTTCCCCCTGTCTCGCCGCCGCTGGCGCCAACTGACGGCGAGGGCGCGGCCGCGATGCTACCCACCCCCCTCCACCGGCCATCCCCTCCCGCAGCCGACAGCAAGTTCGGCAACAATACGATTATAATTTTAAAAAATTTACTTACCATCATTGGGTTTCAAAACATTTTCAATTTTTTTAAAGGGTTTGATATAAGTTTAGTTCCTCAAAATAAATATAGTATTAAAATTTTACTACATTTTTCTAAAAAAGATAAAATTCCTAATAATAAACAATCTGGTATTTATCAATTTAATTGTTTAGATTGTGATCAGGTTTATATTGGTAAGACGAAACGTAATTTAGAAACCAGAACGAAAGAACATTTTCGTAACATTAAGTATAAACAAACTGATAAACCGGTCGTAGCAGATCAGTTTTGGTCATTTAACCATGAAATAAATCCAGAAGTTAAATGTTCCCATAGATTTAATGGTTTGGGAAAAGATATTTATTTTATAACCTACACATCGTGTAATGAATTTTGAAATACCAGCAGTTGATTCTGTTTTTAAATTTATTTCATTTTCATATTTTGGTAGTGCTGGCAAAAACACATCAACATCTAGTGATCATAACGTTGACAACGAGTTGTTTGAGCTGATGATGTGAATGTTTATTCACAAAATCGCGATCCTCATCAATTAATAAGAACATTTTTATCATTTTCTTTTAAGTTCAGTGAAGTTTTATGTAAAAAATTATTACATTTGCATAATGTTTGTTTCTTCACTGTAACTAGCTTCATATTTTATGTATTAAGACAATTTGTTCAGAAAAGAGGTTTTGGTAAACATTAGGACTGCACAACATACATGCAGAAGGACAACAAAGCTTCAAGAAAAGCCGTAGTTACCTTCAGACATGGGTGAGAGCATAAGATAATGGACAGCTGCGCCACCAGCACTTTGACCAAATATAGTGACACAATCTGGGTCTCCTCCAAATTTGACAATGTTGTTTTGTACCCACTTTAGCGCCATTACTTGATCCTTGAGACCAGCATTTCCAGGAATGTCCACATTTTCAAGACTCAGGAAACCTGTCAACAAGGGACATGCTTCAAATGAAACATACTGAAATAAAGTTACAAATTCTCTTAAATGATATATAATTAGTGTATTGCACGTTATTTTACTTATGTTTTGTTTAAAACTTTGATACTTTTGTGTAATTTAGTTAAAGGTATCAGGTTAAATACAAGGTTCTAAAACCTAATCACTCTATCTTCAAATACTTCCCTAATTCTATTCATGGACTCTTCTAACAGAATCTTGTTGAAACTATACATATCATTTCAGTTAATTGATGGAAATTAATCATTTCTTCACACTAGCCATATATAGGCTAAGGTTTTGGATAGATAGGGTCAGGAAAAATTCAATGCCATGGCCGGGATTTGAACCATGGATCTCCTGGTTTCCGTCCAGTAGCTCTAACCCATTGAGCTACCATGGTCAACGTGCCGTCCTGACATAACATTCTTCATTTGACTCGCATATGTCCCCGGTAAACCACTAGGGGCTCTCGCATCCGAGATACACCGTTTGTCTGGGACTCAAGTACAGAGTGTTGAAGTAGCTGTCAGTGATATTGGTTATGAAAAACAAACTTCGAACTGGAAAATAGTAACTCATGGAGTACCCCAAGGTTCCGTGTTAGGGCCTTTATTATTTCTTATCTATATAAATGACCTCTCACTTTATATAAAGGACATTGCAAGTACAGTTCTTTTTGCTGATGACACTAGTGTCCTGGTGACCAGTACAAATTTAAACGAGTGTACAATTAAAATGAATTATGTTTTGAACTGTATGTCATGCTGGTTTAAAGCAAACAAATTATCTGTGAATCTAGACAAAACAAAAGTGGTCAAATTTATAACCTGTCGTACATCACATACTGAAATAGAAATCGGGATTAATGATATGTTATTAGAAGAAATTGACAGCATAAAATTTCTGGGCCTTCAAGTGGACAGATGTTTAGATGGGAAAGCTCACATAAATTATATCTTACCTAAACTTAGCTCTGCCTGTTATGCTATCCGAGAGCTGGTTAATGTGAGTTCTATTGACACACTTAAATTGGTATATTATGCATACTTTAACTCTATTATGGAGTATGGAATATTATTTTGGGGCAACTCAGTAGAAAGTAAAAAAATATTCCTTATGCAAAAGAGGGTTATAAGAATCATTACTAACACCCACACCAGATGCTCCTGTAAAGATCTTTTTACAAGATTGAAGATATTAACGCTTCCTTGCATGTATATATTCTCGATCCTAAAATTCTTTGTATGCAATCGTGCCTTATTTGCAACAAATAATGTAATTCACAAAATAAACACTAGACAAAAGTATAATATCCATTATCCCAGTGCTAAACTTTCTTGCTTCCAGAAAGGTGTGTATTATGAAACCATCAAAATATTTGGCGCACTTCCTAATGTTCTTAAAGAAAAAGTTGATAATTTCGGTGCTTTTAAAAAAGCTGTTAGAGAGTACCTTTGCTCAAAATCTTTTTATTCTGTACAAGATTATCTGAATGACAAATTATCCTGATAATGCTTCTGTAGCTCTATAAGTAGTATTTAACTATTCCAATGACAAATCATTACTTATAAATATTTGATGCAAGCTGAAAGTTTATTTTTAATCTATATGTATTTAATAAATAACAAGAATGGTATCCATTGCAAAAAGGTTGAGACGTACTGGCATAAGCCAAGTGAAAGCTGGTTTAAAAAGTGTTTCATTTTGTATCATATATGATTATCCCTGCTTTGTTTTCCATATTGTTGTTCATATTGCCTGTGTACTATAACATGTGTCTTATGTTAACTTTTGTACATATATACGCTATTAAACTTTATACCTCTAGACATGTTCAATGTTCACAGCCTTTTCTGGCTACAAGTGAACCTACTGAGCGCAAATCAATCTAATCTAATCTAATCTAATCTTACGATAGGAAGTCGCCACAAACGGTGTATCTCGAATGCGAGATACCGGGGACATATACGAGTCAAATGAAGAATGTTATGTCAGGACGGCACGTTGGCCATGGTAGCTCAATGGGTTAGAGCTACTGGACGGAAACCAGGAGATCCATGGTTCAAATCCCGGCCATGGCATTGAAATTTTAATGTTGATTCTATCTATACATATGATTTCTCTTCTTCTGTCAGTTTAGGATAAAATTGGATCAAAAGGTAATGTTGGTACCTCTCTGCTTGTAGAGTGTTAGGTCAATTATGCATCTACCATTAACAGCGCACTAAACTCCAACTTTCTGATCATAATCAGGCATTTCTTGAATGTCATGTAGATTTTCCGAGGCCCAGTACCAACTGTTATGAGTGTTGACACAACCATTGAGGTGGTGGAACCATGCCTCATCGGAAAAGAACGGAAGCTGTGCCTCAATTAAACTGTCATTCACTGATGAAAGAAACCATTCACAATAAAGCACTTGTAATACTGGATCACCTTGTTTTAAAGCATGGACACTTACTCACACAACAGAACAAAATGGATACAACAAAAGTCTGTGGTTTAAGAAAATTAAAAGGGCTAGACTAAAGAAAACCATTAAAGAAGCAACCACAATACTGAATAAAAAGAAAGCAAAGTTTTCATAGTGCGTCCCACACACGGCTAGTGTGAAAGAACAATTAATTTCCATTAATTGTACCTAATAGTGGTCCGAACTATAAAGCCTGGGCCTTAAAGTACAGGGGCGGCTTCTCAATGGGGTAGCATGTTTGCGCTACAACCAAAATGCCGGGTCTCCCTTTAATGCAAGGGCATGTTTCATTTGGCGTTCAATTGGACCTTGTCTAGTGCAGTGGCCCTCAGCGCGCTGTATTGTTTGCAGGTGCCAAGTAGTTCACTCTCAGTTGCAAACCACTGGTATACAATGGGGAGGTATAGGGCAGGATGAACCTAGGGCGTGCCGAGGCAAGTAGGGGGGAAGGGCGGGGCTTATGGCTGCATAAGTTGGTTAACCTAGCAGCCAGAGAATAGTGAATGCTAAGCCTTCTTCTTCTGTTTTCAGCGCCCCCTATTATTCTCATATTAAATGTTCGCATCGATCAAATGTTACCACAGATTACTATTACCTACCAGAGCATAGCCACATGTTTTGTGCCGTGTTTTGTTAGCTGTGTCGTGCTTTGAGTAGTGAATAAGAGTGATTTATTTAAATACAAGTATATTGTGTTATATAAGGAGAAACAATGAATTCCATAAAGGATCTATTAGCACATCCCTTTTAAAAATGAGCTTAGAGGAAAAGATCGAAAATAAGCGACTTAGAAGTCCCATGCCAAATATAAAAATCACATAGGTAGTCAAAACAAAAACAAGATATTTGAACAGGAACTTTAACAACAATGTATATGAGAACTATAATTTGATGTGTGGTTGTAACATTAAAAATATCCTGTTTTGCTTTCCTTGCGTTCTCTTTGGCGGTGAAGATCCGTGGACAAAACATGGCGTGAATGCTTTGCAGCATCTTCATGATCGCGCTAAAAACACGTAACTTAAAAACTGCACATAAAAAACACAGTTTTGCTATGCTTGGCAATGTAAATATAGCAAAGCAGATGAAATGTGTAGTGTTTAACGCCCGCTTTCACTACATACGGCACCGCAGGCTGTGGCACTGATGATACAAGAGATAAAGATGGGGCACCGGTGGAATGATATGGCGGGGGAAACCGGAGATCCCGGAGAAAACCCACCCCAGCGACGTGTTGTCCACCAAAAATCTCACTTTGCAAAGCAGATGGACAGTGCATATCGCAGAACAACTGAAGAACACAGCCAGAAAGTGGCTCAAAATAGGTATGTTTTAAACATTATTGTTAACTACATTAGGTTTTGTGGAACCTTTGAGTTAGCTCTACGAGGACACAATGATTCAGCTACGTCAAGCAATCCTAGTATTTTTCGAGGACTGATAAACTTCAGTGCAGAGCTAGACTGCGTTCTGCAAAACCTATCTGGAGAATGCTACAGTGTTTAAGGGGACCTCCAAGACAATCCAGAACAAAATCTTGCAATGTACACTTGAAGTCTGCCATGAAGAGATATCAAGTCCATTTTTAGTTGCATAAATAGAAGAGTGTTATGCTCTAGAGTGTTTCTGAAATACGCATTTTGTGTTACACGCTGTGAATTACCGTTAACTTGTGTATACAGCAGTCTGTAGTGGTAGGCTTAAACAACCGTATGTTACTTTAAAAAAATTAAATTGCATGGATAAATTTGTGAACCACTGATATTCACAGCCACCAGCCACCAGCACGAGTCAGTTGTACCTAATAGTGGTACGAACTATAAAGCCCGGTCCTTAAAGTACTTACAGCATAGTAAGCCGTCATTAAGGTAGTTGTCTCATGTGTTTATGAGAACTCCTAGTGGTTTACCGGGAAAAACACGAGTCAGTTGTACCTAATAGTGGTCCGAGCTATAAAGCCCGGGCCTTAAAGTACTTACAGCATAGTAAGTCGTCATTAAGGTAGTTGTCTCATGTGTTTATGAGAACTCCTAGTGGTTTACCGGGAAAAACACGAGTCAGTTGTACCTAATAGTGGTCCGAACTATAAAGCCCGGGCCTTAAAGTACTTACAGCATAGTAAGTCACCATTAAGGTAGTTGTCTCATGTGTTTATGAGAACTCCTAGTGGTTTACCGGGAAAAACACGAGTCAGTTGTACCTAATAGTGGTCCGAACTATAAAGCCCGGGCCTTAAAGTACTTACAGCATAGTAAGTCGCCATTAAGGTAGTTGTCTCATGTGTTTATGAGAACTCCTAGTGGTTTACCGGGAAAAACACGAGTCAGTTGTACCTAATAGTTGTCCGAACTATAAAGCCCGGGCCTTAAAGTACTTACAGCATAGTAAGTCGCCATTAAGGTAGTTGTCTCATGTGTTTATGAGAACGTTTACCGGGAAAAACACGAGTCAGTTGTACCTAATAGTGGTCCGAACTATAAAGCCCGGGCCTTAAAGTACTTACAGCATAGTAAGTCGTCATTAAGGTAGTTGTCTCATGTGTTTATGAGAACTCCTAGTGGTTTACCGGGAAAAACACGAGTCAGTTGTACCTAATAGTGGTCCGAACTATAAAGCCCGGGCCTTAAAGTACTTACAGCATAGTAAGTCGTCATTAAGGTAGTTGTCTCATGTGTTTATGAGAACTCCTAGTGGTTTACCGGGAGAAACACGAGTCAGTTGTACCTAATAGTGGTCCGAACTATAAAGCCCGGGCCTTAAAGTACTTACAGCATAGTAAGTCGTCATTAAGGTAGTTGTCTCATGTGTTTATGAGAACTCCTAGTGGTTTACCGGGAAAAACACGAGTCAGTTGTACCTAATAGTGGTCCGAACTATAAAGCCCGGGCCTTAAAGTACTTACAGCATAGTAAGTCGTCATTAAGGTAGTTGTCTCATGTGTTTATGAGAACTCCTAGTGGTTTACCGGGAAAAACACGAGTCAGTTGTACCTAATAGTGGTCCGAACTATAAAGCCCGGGCCTTAAAGTACTTACAGCATAGTAAGTCGTCATTAAGGTAGTTGTCTCATGTGTTTATGAGAACTCCTAGTGGTTTACCGGGAGAAACACGAGTCAGTTGTACCTAATAGTGGTCCGAACTATAAAGCCCGGGCCTTAAAGTACTTACAGCATAGTAAGTCGTCATTAAGGTAGTTGTCTCATGTGTTTATGAGAACTCCTAGTGGTTTACCGGGAAAAACACGAGTCAGTTGTACCTAATAGTGGTCCGAACTATAAAGCCCGGGCCTTAAAGTACTTACAGCATAGTAAGTCGTCATTAAGGTAGTTGTCTCATGTGTTTATGAGAACTCCTAGTGGTTTACCGGGAAAAACACGAGTCAGTTGTACCTAATAGTGGTCCGAACTATAAAGCCCGGGCCTTAAAGTACTTACAGCATAGTAGGTCGTCATTAAGGTAGTTGTCTCATGTGTTTATGAGAACTCCTAGTGGTTTACCGGGAAAAACACGAGTCAGTTGTACCTAATAGTGGTCCGAACTATAAAGTCCGGGCCTTAAAGTACTTACAGCATAGTAAGTCGTCATTAAGGTAGTTGTCTCATGTGTTTATGAGAACTCCTAGTGGTTTACCGGAAAAAACACGAGTCAGTTGTACCTAATAGTGGTCCGAACTATAAAGCCCGGGCCTTAAAGTACTTACAGCATAGTAAGTCGTCATTAAGGTAGTTGTCTCATGTGTTTATGAGAACTTCTAGTGGTTTACCGGGAAAAACACGAGTCAGTTGTACCTAATAGTGGTCCGAACTATAAAGCCCGGGCCTTAAAGTACTTACAGCATAGTAAGTCGTCATTAAGGTAGTTGTCTCATGTGTTTATGAGAACTCCTAGTGGTTTACCGGGAGAAACACGAGTCAGTTGTACCTAATAGTGGTCCGAACTATAAAGCCCGGGCCTTAAAGTACTTACAGCATAGTAAGTCGTCATTAAGGTAGTTGTCTCATGTGTTTATGAGAAATCCTAGTGGTTTACCGGGAAAAACACGAGTCAGTTGTACCTAATAGTGGTCCGAACTATAAAGCCCGGGCCTTAAAGTACTTACAGCATAGTAAGTCGTCATTAAGGTAGTTGTCTCATGTGTTTATGAGAACTCCTAGAGGTTTACCGGGAAAAACACGAGTCAGTTGTATCTAATAGTGGTCCGAACTATAATGCCCGGGCCTTAAAGTACTTACAGCATAGTAAGTCGTCATTAAGGTAGTTGTCTCATATGTTTATGAGAACTCCTATTGGTTTACCGGGAAAAACACGAGTCAGTTGTACCTAATAGTGGTCCGAACTATAAAGCCCGGGCCTTAAAGTACTTACAGCATAGTAAGTCGCCATTAAGGTAGTTGTCTCATGTGTTTATGAGAACGTTTACCGGGAAAAACACGAGTCAGTTGTACCTAATAGTGGTCCGAACTATAAAGCCCGGGCCTTAAAGTACTTACAGCATAGTAAGTCACCATTAAGGTAGTTGTCTCATGTGTTTATGAGAACTCCTAGTGGTTTACCGGGAAAAACACGAGACAGTTGTACCTAATAGTGGTCCGAACTATAAAGCCCGGTCCTTAAAGTACTTACAGCATAGTAAGTCACCATTAAGGTAGTTGTCTCATGTGTTTATGAGAACTCCTAGTGGTTTACCGGGAAAAACACGAGACAGTTGTACCTAATAGTGGTCCGAACTATAAAGCCCGGTCCTTAAAGTACTTACAGCATAGTAAGTCGCCATTAAGGTAGTTGTCTCATGTGTTTATGAGAACTCCTAGTGGTTTACCGGGAAAACACGAGTCAGTTGTATCTAATAGTGGTCCGAACTATAAAGCCCGGTCCTTAAAGTACTTACATCATAGTAAGTCATCATTAAGGTAGTTGCCTCATGTGTTTATGAGAACTCCTAGTGGTTTACCGGGAAGAACACGAGTCAGTTGGAGAATTTAATGTCATGTCGGCACGTTGGCCATAGTAGCTCAGTGGTTTAGAGCGGCTGGACGGAAACCAGAAGATCCGTGGTTCAAATACAGGTTATGGCATTGAATTTTTCAGTCTGGCTCTACCCTTTGATTGTGCGTCCTACACACGGCTAGTGTGAAAGAACAATTAATTTTCATTAAAACTACATCACTTACAAAAATAAGAGAGTTAAGGAGGCTTTGGCCATTTCCTCCAAGAGGACCACGCTTAAACGTGATGCTGGATTTCAGTTCAGCTCCTCTTGGAAACTTGCCTTAAAAATGGAAATCCGTCGATTTAAGAAGCACAGATCTATACAGCTCGATAATCAGGTAAAGTAGTTATGTTTCTTTGACCCAATTAATTTTCTATACTCACGCCATCTCCTGACCTGGCATTTAATTTGCTGAAACAGTCTTTTGTTCATTAATGCAAATTTTGATAGTGTTTTGTGTTTGTTTATATTTGTGTTATATCCAGTGATATATTTCTGGTGATAACATTTAATAAATATCCTGATGATGGGAGAGATGCACACTCCCGAAATGTCAATTTCTAATCGTCTTTTCACCTGGATTGCTTGCCGAGAAGAACTTGAGCACACATTACTTGCATTTTTATGTTTTGAGGGACTAGTTTCAAAAGCTGTTGCTTCCATTTTCAACCTCAAAAGTCTGACTGTCATCTGTTGTTGTCAGTTTGGTGGTTCAAAGTATGAATTTGTTTTGTCAAATTATCTACTGGTGGGATTTCAAAGTTTATTACTCTGTCCTTGTTTTTCCATATGAATATGTTATCCCATGATCTTAGTTTATTTTGGTTCATCACTCATTTTAGTAATTTTAGATTTGGATCAATATCATGTTTTTCATTCCAAAAATGAAATGCTACTGCTGACTTATCTTCTTGTTTCATTTTGATGTCTCTAAAGTGCTCTTTGACTCTGATTTCTTTTAGTTTGACCTATGTAGCACTTTTCACAATTCTTACAACTTATTTGGTATATTTCGGATCTGTTCATTGGTGAAATTTCATCATGTGTTTTTGAATTTAAGAATTTTAAGTCTATCTATTTGCAGGTGCCAAGATAATATTCTGTTCTAAAGATATTTTTAAATTTATTAAATGTTTTTGGGTAGTACGTGAGTCCACTGAATATGGTGTTACTGCGAAGTTACTATATGAGGAAGCAACTACAATAGGGTGCTGGTATAACTTCAGCCTCATACTCTGGGGTTATATGTTCGAGAGACTGAATTGAGGTGCTTCAATGGAGTGACAAATTTTGCATTTGGAAGAGCGATAAGACTTCATGTAGTAGTCTCACAAGAAGGAGCTGTATATAGAGTAGGTACATGACCTGTATTAACCTCAAATATTGCTTCTTCATATCGGAATATCCTATCCTATGATATTTTTCTTAAAAGAATATGAATAATAATAATATTTTCTAAGAAAGTTGTCTATTTTGAAGAGCTGATCCCAATTCCATTTACAATTGATTGATAAAATAAAACTTAAGTCAAAGTTCTAAACTGATTTACTTATAGATAACTTAGGAGTAGCTACAAAACAAGAATGAACAGGATTTAGTCAATACAGTGAGAGTGCTCTCTTGTCATTGCCAGTTCTACAGTGAGCATGCGTCAGAGATAGAAGATATATCTGTCTTTGTCTCACTGAGTCCATTTAGCTGGTAAATAGAATTGCATCATCTCTCCGATGTGTTGCAGTTGCAGTATAAACTTAATCTTAAATTCTGCACAAAGAACAGCATGAAAGTCAAAATACATAAACTATTTAAATAAATTCTTCCTGCAGTTAATTTTGACTACTCCAGGTTTCATTAAAAAAAAAAAAAAAGTGACCTGGAATCACTTGTACTTTTAACATTGTGAATTAAGAAATGTTAGTCTCGCTTCCTTCAAGCAGAAATTTGCGGCCGTCATTGGTTCTCGAATATTTGAACCTAAGACATTTCAAAATGTTATAAGGAGCGGTCCATTTATGTCAGAAAAGACTGTACATAAACGGAACTATAAATTTATTGGTTGGTAATGGTGTACTGGAGTTTTGTCCAGTGTTATCAAAGTGGCACAGTTCGCACCTCGCATCCATGTTGCACCACGTGACTTGCAGCATTTCTGGAGTGATTTGTGAAAGGTCGCTGTAATCTACCTCCACAGTTCGGCTAGATTCTTTGGTATTTGTACTATTAAGAAGCCATAGGATGGGTCCATCACGGCCGCGACAGTGTTCGTTGAATAGATGATATAATCGTTCTGCTCTATGAGCAATGCAGCGCCTTCCTATCGTGACTTTGCATGTTCGTAGAATTAAAAGTCTTGTTTGCAGAAATTTAATATGTTCTTTATTTCAGTAAGAAGACACTTTGTACACCCCTTAAGCAGCAAAATGACGTAACATAAACAAACGCAGTCTTTAAGGTCGTCTCGTTCGCTCCGCTGCACGCCCACAAACAAAAGAATTCACTACGGTATACTTCAAATGTCCGCTGCACACACAATTAACAACTGACTAGCAACTCTCATACTATGGGCTTTTATGCCTCTGACTTTGTTCTAGAAAGCCGCCGACGTTTCCAGGCCTTTCGCGGCGCAGCGAGAGAACAATAGAACTATCTCTGTCGGCAAGCGTTCAGCGCTCGCCCATGCGCCGGCTGCGGCTTGCGGCATTATCTCTCTCCTTGTCTATCTGGCTTGTCGGAACTCCAACGAAATAATGCGATTGGTGAAACTATTGATGGATAATGGTGTCTATAGTCCGGCCGTTGTATCTCCGGCTCTGACGTTTTGCGATTGCAAGAGGTGGAGGGGGGAGGTTAATAGTACCAACATACAGTAATGAGCAATTGAAAACATATCCTCAAAATTATCTTTAGAATGAAAATATAGGACTATATTAGCTTTAAAATACTGAAATACAACTTACAATTTCATTATCATGCAAGATATTTATTACAACATCACTCTATTAGAATATTTCATTCACACCTTTCACACACACACTAACTGCTTCTGTTGGTAGTACTGGGAGTCTCTACATCCGGTGTCGTGGTCAGGAAGTTAAAACTGTCTGCTAGCGCCAATCAGCATTGTCGCTGGTAGGCGTGACTCCCGAACCCAACACCGTGTTGCCGGGTTAAATTTGTTTGAGCCACGTGGCTTTAGCTGCTTGCACTGGTGGACTTTCTTTGGTATATTTTTCGTGCGTGAATTCCGATTTTTAATGTTCGTAAGTCCTATTATTATCGATATTATAATAATATGGCTACTGGTTCGTGTAATATGCAAGCACTGAAATATTTAAAATACGCATTATTCCTCTGCTTGAAATTCCCGCTAAAGAACTGGCAACAGCCTGCTTCCCCCTCTCGAGAAATGTCAGAGCCGGAGATAGAACGGCCGAACAGTAGTATCCCATCTTCCTGTAATTGAACGATCACAAACTGCTCGATCATAGCAAGTATTTGCGACCATTTTGTTTTGTTCTTTTTGCATTATAGCGTTGCCATGCCACTGGAAACATCACTCATCTGTTAATTCCGAACTTTTCCGCTCACATTAAAAAGGGTTGTAGAGATATGAACGTTTACTTCATAAATATAAGGTTTTACTTTTGTGGTATCATAGACGGATCATTCTGTACATATACGAGGCGTGTTCGTAAAATAAGGCGCTGGAGCCGTGAGGAACGCTATTACGCGAGATCCGGCAACACTGGCGTCTAGCTTGGTTTCACCCCTTCAAATCCCCACCACAACGAACGCGTTGTAACCATTAGTCTTGGCTGGGCAGCTGTTTGTGATGGAGCTTCCTATCACTTCCGCCGCTAAGTGCGAGTTGCGTGCAGTGGTCGGTTTTTTGAGTGCCAAGGGCACTACCCGCACTGAAATTCATCGTCAGTTATGCGAAGTCTATGGGCCACAATGTATGGACGTCAAAAACGTGCGAAAGTGGGTCAGAGAGTTCAAAGACGGACGTACAGACGTCCATGACGAACAGCGATCTGGTCGGCCTTCGGTTTCAGCCGAAACAATTGCAAAAGTGGAGCAAGAAATGCTTAAAGATCGGCGTGTAACAGTTCGCGAGCTGTGCGAACTTATCCCTGAAGTCAGTAATAGTAATAGTAATTTATTTCCTTTTACATCAACAAATGGAAATACAAAATCAAGATTACAATTATAAAATCCATACTGAAATATGCCATATATTCCTAAATCCTGAAAATCCTATCATGTTATCATGTCGCCCACCATTGAATAGTAATTCGGTCCCCATACACCTAACCCTAGGTTTTTGTGTAATGGAGGCCCTCTGCTCCTTTTCACACTTTCTGCCATTTCACCTATCTCACTCTACATTTTTCTCTTAATTGTTCTTAGCCATCTCTCTTTAAATTTCCCTAAATAATTCCCTATATTTCTCCTGTTCTTTTCTCCTTTTACTGACAACATTTTTCTAATTACTACTTCACCCCCCGCCCCAAATTGTCCCATTTACGTAGCCAAGCCTGCTCTCTCCATATCTTTGTTTGACTACAATTTAATATACAATGGAAATCTGCATTTTCTTCTCCACACAATGGACATTTATCTAGCTCCCTCTCTTGACCTATACCTTTCAAGTTTCTCACTCCTGTTCTCGCCCAAGCAAAACCTTCTCGCCCTAACTTACTACATATATCTATATATCCTTCCCTCCCCCAGGTTATTTTTATTTCTCTATATAATCTTAATGAGCTTTTGTCACTTATATTGGCAAAAATGTCTTGTCTGTCAATATCTTCTAATCTTAGCTTAACTTCTTTCTAGAAGCCTCTATACCCATACTCTGCATTTATCCAAGAATGACCCATACCTATGTGCTTCAACAAGTCATACATTTTATGTGCCCAAGACCCACCCCCCCAGTTACTTCTCTTGAAGTCAGTAAGACTACGACTGACAAGATTTTGACCGAACATTCGCATTATCGCAAGGTGTGTGCGAGGTGGGTCCCCAAAATGCTCACCGAAGACCATAAACGGCAACGTGTTGAAGCGGCCCACCAAATTCCTGGAGCGCTATGCAGAACGGGGCGAGGAATTGTTGGATTCAATCGTCACTGGCGATGAAACCTGGGTGCACTACACAACACCAGAAACTAAAGAACTTTCTCGTCAGTGGCTTCATTCGAAGTCGCCGAAGCCCCGAAAGTTCAAACAGACGTTTTCTGCCGACAAAGTAATGGCCAGTGTGTCTGGGACAGAAAAGGTGTATTGTGCGAGTTTATGCCTACCGGCACAACAATAAACGCGGCTAGCTACTGTGAGACTTTAAAAAATTGCGAAGTGCCATTCAAAATCGAAAGAAGGGAATGCTGACTAAGGGAGTGATTTTTTATTACAACAATGCTCGTCCCCATACTGCACATGCAACGGCTGATCTCCTGACCCAGTTCGGATGGGACATCCTCACCCATCCCTCCTAACGATCACAAATAGTAGAGTTTAGTAACTTCAATAAGGAATATCTCAGTATAGAAAGATGTCAATCGACGCAGAAGAAGTTAGGTCAGGGGATCAGGGGTCACTTCTTTTCTTGCTGTACATAAATGATCTCCCAATATGTGTCCAGGAGTCTGAAGTGCTGTTGTTTGCAGATGATACGAATCTACTAATAAAGGCAAGCGAGGAAACAGATCTGCAAGATAAAATAAATGATAATATAGAGAAATTGGCATCCTGGTTTGAGGCAAATAAAATGCTATTAAATACAGATAAAACTGTTGCTGTGAACTTTCATTTAACTTGTCATAGAAATATGATAAAGCAACAAATAAAGTTTGATAGTGAGATAGTAAAGTACTAATATCAAACTAAATTCTTGGGGATAGTTATAACAGAAGATCTTGCAGGGAATTATTTAAAAAATTAAGGGTCATGACTACAGCAAGTATGTACATATTAGAAGTTATCAGAGAAATAAAGCATCAGCTACCAAACAATAAAGAGATTCATTTTCATAGTACAATGCAGAAAGAAAATTTACATGTACAATATTGCAGAACAAAGCTAGCTAAATCTAGTGCTTATCACAATGGGATTAAATTGTTCAACAGACTAACCCCTTAATATAAGAAACATTGAAAATGTGGATATATTTAAGAAAAAGCTCAAAGCATATTTGGTAGAAAATTCATTTTATTTAATTATGGAATATGTAACTGGATAGTTCTGTATAAACTAGCTAATTAAGATTGTGTATGAGTGAGTGTGTGACTGTGTGTGTGAGTGAGCATTATTCTTAATTGTATTGTTTTAGTGTAAATTGAATTGTATTTCTATTGTACAATGTTGACGATTCCATATTATGTAAACATGATCTTAAGGATGAAATAAATGAATGCCCAGACTTAGCACCTAGTGATTATCATCTGTTTTCTGAGTTGAAGCAACACCAACTCCAATACTCAGACCATAATACAGATTCCAAGATGGCGCCCGTCGAAGCCCAGCGACTCTGGTTACGTAGAATAGAAAACTATACACAATGGACATAATATAATTCATATTAACGGAGCAGCGAGGTAACTCCTAAGCATTTATCACTTTATACTTTCAACTAAAATTTGTAATAACATAAATAAAGAGCATCATGACAAATTCTAAGAGCTTATAACATTATATAGTAGCACGACCAGTACTATGCATTTTCCACCTTATACTTCCAATCAAAATTTAATTTATAAGGCGACAACTCATAAGCATTAAACACAGCAAACTTTAATTTATTGGACTGTATCATCCTATCGTCTGTAGCAAGTACTAACGTTTCTTTTACATTGTTTACATGGTAACCTTTTCTGGCAAGGGCATACTGCTTATACTATAATACTTAAGAGAACTCACCAGATTGTCCAGTTTACTCCAACTGTCACGTTTGAAGGTGTCAAGTTCCCTCACACTGCAAGATTCATTTAAAATTTTCCACTGGTAGGCTCATAATATTTCTTATTAAGTGAAGGAACATCAGTGAAGCTGGGATCTTGAATGTTATTGAAAAGAAGGTAACTAATCGTCTTTAATAATGCCTATCAATGGGTTAAAATCTCCTCACCACTTCGGTTTTTAAGGACTCAAAACTGCCAATAACATCTTGTGCACATCAAATATTAAAATTATCTTCACTCTCTGTAAAATGTCTCGGATGCATTCTCCAGGATTTCGTATTTTCTGGTTGAGCTTTAATGTGTGATAGGATGGCTGATTCTTAAAAATCGTGGGGTAGGCATCATCTATTAATTTTTGTACTTTTCGAAGGGCACGAATTGGTTCACCATCATTTACGGGAAATATGTCTTCCTTAACCTCAAAGCACTGTTCAAAGTGATGAATACGAACTACAGTTTTGTCATTTACTTTAACATCTTTACGATGTATGATCCTGATCCACTTATCCCATTACGATTTTACCTTCGCAAATTTAAATGTCGTGTGAGGTGCACTACCATAATTAGATTGCAGCTGGGAACACAACAACGACGCATTTCGACAATACTCCACTGTATATATTTAGGTAAACGTTATCACTTTATGTTAAATACTCAACTTTAAACTAACTCGTTAGTCACTAATTGCCACTGTAATATGAATTACATTAATTCTTCAAACACACAAAGTAAACAAACACACACTTTACTCTGTAGATATAACCGCAACATAACAAGCTGGGCCACAAGCGCCGCCATTTTTCCTACAATCGATTCTCGTATTATGGTCTGAGTATTGGAGTTGGTGTTGGTTGAAGTCACATTTCCAGACCGACGATGATTTGAGGGCTACCTGCGCAACTTGGCGGGAGAGTGCTATGACAAGGGTATACAAAAACTGCCACAGTACATCGATCGCAATGATGATTACGTTGAGAAATAGCTGTAAGTTCTGCATTTCCATCAATGTAACATTCATTGACAATAAACATTTTTCTATATTAAATAAAATTGGAGACCTTATTTTACGGATACGCCTCGTAAGATACAGAACTCGTATATTCTATTTTCTCCCTCATTAAACTGATCAGTGTTTTGACAGTTGGATGTTCACCGTTTATATACACCATAACTTCTTTTACGTAAACACACTTTTGAAAATTGTGTAAGTTGGTAGCACGTTTTACACTGCTTGATGTTTTCCAGAAGATCTAAATATGGGAACTTCTCCTAATTTAGTGAACTGCTTAACTTCTTTAACAATGTTTGTAACAGAATGAGCACTCACGCGACAAGCTTATGCCATTGGTTCTCAACTCTGAGCAGAGAGTACGCTCGTAAACCTCTTTAATTTACAATTTTTGACAAACGAATACACATAAAGATAATATTTCTAGCCTGCTTAGATAAATCTTACGAGTTGTCTCGCAGTCACTACTAGGCTTGCTAAACAACATATTTACCAACTTCAAAAAGCAAGTTTGCGCTCTTAAAACATCACTACTTTAGTGAATGCAAGCTAGAAAATGCATCAGTACGTGTCTGACTTTCCTCAGAGATCGTTATTGGTTCTTTTTTGTTCTGGTTAAGTGCCTTATCTTTCCCTATCTACGAAACCACATGCACTACTAACATGGAGTTTGGACAACCATCCTCAGAAAAAGTAGCTCTGTGGCACGGGAAAAAGAAAATAATTTTGTAATCAGTATCTTTTGAGCGAGCAAAGAAGCCTTAGGGTTTAGCAAAGCGAGCCAATCCGCGTGTTTAACTGTACAACGTCGCACTCAGTTCACTGGATAGTCAGCGATAGACCAGCCACACCTAGGCCCCCCTTATGTTCATTCCTGTTTTGTAGTTACTCTGATGCGGTGTTTTCTTAAATAAAGTAGTGCTACAGTTTGTCTGCTTCATCGTGTATTGTGTGCGAGTGCACAAGTTGATATAGTTACCAAATGGTCCAAGACGATAGTTAAAGGAGACAAATACAACGTCTTGTTCAATAAGATAGTCTGGGCCGTACTCATCTTTGCTTCCACAACCAAAGACAAAGCCTCCTCCATGTATCCATACCATAACTGGCATCAGGAGAGTACCATTGGCCTCAGGCAGCTGTAAGACAAGGTAATTACACATAACAAAGTAATTTTGATTATCAAGAAATAAGAGAAAAATAAACTTTTGTAAGAACAGTTTGTACAAGATACGACTATTATGTGTTTCAAATGGGATGATGTTTGTCCATGAACGCTACTAAATGGTTCGTAATCTATATTTCCTCTAGAAAGTTCAAATCAGTATCAGTCAGTTGTTCTTACGTTTAAAAACTTGGGAAAAGTGTATCAGCTGGATCAACTTGCAAGTGAATCCGCCTTCCCACTGCCAGTACATTAATGTGGGCTCAAATTATGTTACAAACAGAAATAATACTTTTAAACTGAATGATAAGATCTGCTTGTTCCAACAATAGAAGATACTCTTTAGTCATGCTACACACGCCTCTTCACTTCCTTCAGTCATCATAAAAATGAAATTCTGAGACAGATTCCTCAGCACATGCCACAAGAATGAGCACGGAGAAGACTGAAGCGAAAATGAGACACAGATCTACTAATTTGAAATGATCTCAAAACAGTTTAAATGTGGACAGTCACTGGACTGCAACCTCAATACACGTTTACTACTCTTTTGAATAGCTTCATCTTTGTTATCTAAGTTATAAGTACTTTGCATAGGTAAAGAAAGTTTTCAGTAAATAAAAAAAATGATTTATTCTCAAAGAAGTTGACAAGATCTGCGAAAACTGCGTGAGACAGGCTGATAACTACAAGAAGACGACTTCTGGAAAGAAATAACACGTGACGAGATTTTGGAACCTATCTTCATAAATTTGCAACACACAGACGATGAAGTCAATGACAAAGTGACGTTCACAGATATATGGATGAGCCACTGGCAGCTCCATTTGATTAGAAAAAGAGGTACTTCATAAACTATAATTAATAATAATAATAATAATAATAATAATAATAATAATAATAATAATAATAATAATAATAATAATAATAATAATAATAATAATAATAATAATAATAATAATAATAATAATAATAATAATAATGATGATGATGATGATGATGTTAATAATAATAATAATAATAATAATAATAATAATAATAATAATAATAGTAATAGTAATAGTAATAGTAATAATAATACTAATAATAATAGTAATAGTAATAATAATACTAATAATAATAGTAATAGTAATAATAATAATAATAATAATAATAATAATAATAATAATAATAATAATAATAATAATAATAATAATAATAATAATAATAATAATAATAATAAATAATAATAATAATAATAATAATAATAATAATAATAATAATAATAATAATAATAATAATAATAATAATAATAATAATAATAATAATAATAATAATAATAATAATAATAATAATAATAATAATAATAATAATAATAATAATTAATAATAAATAATAATAAATAATAATAATAATAATAATAATAATAATAATAATAATAATAATAATAATAATAATAATAATAATAATAATAATAATAATAATAATAATAATAATAATAATAATAATAATAATAATAATAATAATAATAATAATAATAATAATAATAATAATAATAATAATAATAATAATAATAATAATAATAATAATAATAATAATAATAATAATAATAATAATAATAATAATAATAATAATAATAATAATAATAATAATAATAATAATAATAATAATAATAATAATAATAATAATAATAATAATAATAATAATAATAATAATAATAATAATAATAATAATAATAATAATAATAATAATAATAATAATAATAATAATAATAATAATAATAATAATAATAATAATAATAATAATAATAATAATAATAATAATAATAATAATAATAATAATAATAATAATAATAATAATAATAATAATAATAATAATAATAATAATAATAATAATAATAATAATAATAATAATAATAATAATAATAATAATAATAATAATAATAATAATAATAATAATATTTAAAACATGTGCATGGCATGCGAATATCCTTGTTGCAATTTTGATTTCAACAACTGCATTATTATGAAGGTTTGGAAAAGTGAATTTGTGTTTCCGTACGACTAGCGCCAAGAAGATCCGCACGTGTGTGTGTGTGTGTGTGTGTGTGTGAGAGAGAGAGAGAGAGAGAGAGAGAGAGAGAGAGAGAGAGAGAGAGGGGGGGGGGACAAAAAGAGTGTGGGCAACGAGGTGGCAACGGAAACATATGTGATTCGCCGTGGCCTACATTTCTTCCCATTTGAAACACATAATAAATTCTTTTAAATAATTCTTCAATCACTGACCCGTGTTCCATTGTTAAGTATTTACAAAATCCAAACTTGCAGTCAATTACTTAATTCCTCACTAGAGGTTGAAGTATCTGAGACATAAGGGGTAGGGTAGGGTCAAAGCACAAAAATGCATGAAACATCCATGTTAATTTATTTAGAATAACTTATTACAAAATTGTAAAGTAAGTATCAGGATCTAAACTAGATGTGAATAATTAAAAGAAACAATACATAATCACAGCGTCCAAGAACTATTTCATATAGAATATATCGCTGTAATGGCGATGCTTTCTCGAATTCATTGACTTCTTGGAAAAGGGAAGAACGATTACTGGTCGATACTGCAGTGATTTATTGATTCGATTAGACTAACAGTTTAAGGCGAATACCTCGTTTGGAGCAGCAGGGACTGCTCTTTAATCACGACAGTGCACCAGCATACTCATCCGGTGTTGTCACCAAACTCGCTGCACCCCTCTCCCTCATATTCGCCATACCTGACTCCCTGTGATTTCTTCTTGTTCGCAAACATATAGAAATTGCTCGGGGAAACAAAATTTCTATCAAATTAAGATATCGTCGAGAAAGAACTTGACAAATATTATTCTTGAGGGATTAGGTTGCAGGAGGAACGTTAGGGGATGTGTATACCCTTAAAAGGAGACTATGTTGTGAAATAAATACAAATTTGGGTTTGAAACAATTGACGTCTCACTCTTCACTGAACCGCTCTCGTAATATCAGAGGAAGTGTGCAACACTGGTTCTTGATTCGCCATTGTTAAAACTTTTGTACCATTGAGTTTAACGGCATGCACATGGTTTGTATAAAAACTGTATGCTCATTAACTAACCTAAAGTGACAGACATTTTGTAACTCCGAGACTCAACTTGTATTTATTTGAGGTAGCGACACGACTTCGTAACTTAACTGCAGACCTCGTTACTCTACTTGCTGCTTTGGTAACTGATATTGGGAAACAAGTTATTCATTTGTCTCCATCACTTTTGTAAACGATTCGTTATTTTATCTCCATCTCTGACTAACTTAAGAAATTAAAACAACACAATCTAATTTCTCTAAGAATAAAGCCAATTTACACAGTAAATACATAAAACCTTAGTTCTTACATATTTAGTTCGTACCTTTGGTGTGTAGACATTAAGAAACAAACAATCTTCACTTCCTTCGATATTGCCAGTCAAGAAACTGTGCTGAACACATTTCGATCCCTCTTTGCTGCCATCTCGAACACCAGACCACGGTTCTGCTGCTTTGGGGGCCTGAAACAATCTCTGTTCGTCAATTGTAGCACATTACATCACTGAAATTGGAAACAGTGGTAAACTGTTCGAAACGACAATAGTGTCAATAGTTACATATGGAGAAACAAAAAACTACTGCCATAGAGAAAATAGAATCTATGAAAGCAGGATGCATAAAGAAGGCGATGAACCAAACAGAATGGCGTATGCATTAGCTCGGGAAACGTATTTCCTGGAATATATAAATAACAAAATGTTACTATTAAATACAGAAGGTTACAGAGAAGCGATACCAAGAAAGAAGTTGAAGCAAAAGGAAATAAGCGTCGAATTCCTCGCAACCACGCCATGACAACCAACCGCAGAGACACGCCATATTAACAATGGCGAAGCGTGCAGTGAAGCGCTGGAAACGAATCTACCCCAAGAATTTCAGGAGAAAAACAAGAATATGAATTTATCCGCAAACATCCGCGGTGCTGCGGACAATTGACAGCTGGTTGGATTCGAGTGAACAGTTCCGTGAGCTCATTCAATACTGTATTTACGCATTCGTAACTTTGAATACCATGCTTCATAGGTTTCCAGAAGCAATCACGACTCTTCGATAGTTAAGAAGCACTGACCAACACCAACTCCAATACTCAGACCATAATACGAGAATCGATTGTAGGAAAAATGGCGGCGCTCGTGCCCCAGCTTGTTATGTTGTGGTTATATCTACAGAGTAAAGTGTGTGTTTGTTTACTTTGTGTGTTTGAAGAATTAATGTAATTTATATTACAGTGGCAATTAGTGACTAACGAGTTAGTTTATAGTTAAGCATTTAACATAAAGTGATAACGTTTACCTAAATATATACAGTGGAGTATTGTCGAAATGCATCGTTGTTGTGTTCCCAGCTGCAATCTAACTATGGTAATGTACCTCACACGACATTTAAATTTCCGAAGGTAAAATCGTAATGGGATAAGTGGACCAGGAACATACACTGTAAAGATTTTAAAGTAAATGACAAAACTGTAGTATGTATTCATTTTGAACAGTGTTTTGAGGTTAAGGAAGACATCTTTCCAGTAAATGATGGTGAACCAATTCGTGCCCTTCGAAAAGTACAAAAATTAATAGATGATGCAAACCCCACGATTTTTAAAAATCAGCCATCCTATCACACATTAAAGCTCAACCAGAAAATACGAAATCCTGAAGAATGCATCCAAGACATTTTACAGAGAGTAAAGATACGTTTAATGTTTGGTGTGCACAAGATATTATTGACAGTTTTGAACCGAAGTGGTGAGGAGATTTTAACCCATTGATAGTCCTTATTAAAGACGATTAGTTACGTTCTTTTCAATAACATTCAAGATCCCAGCTTCGCTGATGTTCCTTCATTTAATGAGTTTCAAAGTATTTCATAACCTAGAAGCAATATTATGAGCCTTCCAGTGGAAAATTTTAAATGGATCTTGCAGTGTGAGGGAACTGACACCTTCAAACGTGACAATTGGAGTAAACTGGACAATCTGGTGAGTTCTCTTAAATATTATAGTATAAGCAGATGTACTTTCCAGAAAAGGCTACTATGTAAACAATATAAAAGAAACTTTAGTACTTGCTACAGACGATAGGATGATTGAGTCCAATAAGATAAAGTTTGCTGTATTTAATGCTTATGAGTTGTCATGCCTTATAAATTAAATTTTGATTGGAAGTATAAGGTGGAAAATGCATAGTACTGGTCGTGCTACTATATAATGTTATAAGCTCTTAGAAATTGTCATGATGCTCTTTATTTATGTTATTGCATATTTTAGTTGAAAGTATAAAGTATAAAGTGATAAATGCTTAGGAGTTACCTCGCTGCTCCGTAATATGTATTATATTATGTCCATTGTGTATAGTTTCCTATTCTGCGTAACCAGAGTCGCTGGGCTTCGACGGGCGCCATCTTGGATTCTGTATTATGGTCTGAGTATTGGAGTTGGTGTTGCACTGACAGATTTTGTTACGTAAGGTCTCTGTAGCGCGTGAAGAAAAGTTTATTCTTGTTTTGTTTTATGTGGCACTTTTAAATACAACTGTAAGTATATTTCAGTAGCGTTAGCAATAGTATTTTACGTAAATTCGTATTTAGTGCTGACAAATAGGAAATTCCTGCAGCAAAAGTATGTGAATTGTCGTATGGGCCAGGGAACGTCTGAGTGGAGAGGGGAAGCTTGTAGTGTGAGCAGGACCTACGTTTGTCTGTACAATTGAAAGAGTACTGAAGAGTAGCCTTAGTTCTTTGAGTAATCATTCTCTCTATTTTAATGGAAAATTATTATATGGAGCTTCCCTCGCTTTGGAAGTCACACTTCGTCACTGATGTAAGTAGATACATACTTCGAACTATTCCATAAATATGTTTGTATTCTGTACGTCAAATGTTTGAGGTTATATCAAGTCAATTACCTTAAACCTGAGACGCCCAACAGGAGGCTGGGCGTAGGGTATACCCCTAAAGCCAAAATATGGAATTCGATGTCGAGAAGAGATGTATTTAACTCCTGTCAGTTTCCCTTGTGACAAGTTAACTGAAATATGTTGTGATAAAACTGCGACAACAGCCAAGAGAAGTACAAACACAACACCGTGCATGTTTGTGCCAAAACTGCAACCTTTGTTGAGGAGACGTAAGTAATTTATTTCTCGCGTGCTGCTTCAAATTGGAATATTATATCCGGACGATTGAGAAATAACCAGAAAGTCTCGCTACAGTGAAGGTAAATTACTTCCGGGCACGCTGTGTCCCCGGAAATACTTAATACCACGATGTTCCATCAATTTGTTATGTATAGGTTGGGAGACAGTACAGTAATCTGATGTCTCATTTTACCTGTTCATCACAACTTGCTCAAAATACAATCTTGGACAAAAATGACCAGACTCTGTAAGCGTATATTTGTCTAAGTCCACCTCGTCTCCACGGCTGGTTTACTGAACGCGTCTCTTTAGCTTCGTTCTACTGAATCCTCACATAATTGAGTCTCAGTTACTGATAGCCGAGCGGTTATAGACATTACCAGCTAGACCTACAAAGATTCGAATACCAAACATTATTTCGATTTGTTATTGCAGATATACGAAATGTGTAGATATTATATAATTTTCAATTGCTAAGGTTTACTTGATTTTATGACATTTATGCTCACACGTTACAACTGAAACACTCCACTCTGTTTTTAAACTAAATGAGATAAATGAATATTTTATTCCCATATGTAAAACTAAAAATAAAATATAAATTAACTTAGTATCGGGTGTGTAAACTCTCTGATTCTATTATTGCCCTCATTCTGCGGGGCATGGATGAGAACAAATGACTAGTGAAGTTTTCACGAGACAATACCTCTTATTATACGCCAGCAACATTCATAACAGATGAATGTCTACATAACCAATATTAAGGCAATTTTCTAATAAAATTGCATTTATTTTGAAAATGACAAGAATGTGCTATTTGCGTTTTTAAATGAAAGTTTTTAAAATATTATTTATCTTCTGCAAGAAAAACACAAGGCATTGCTATTAAATTAACAGTAATAAAAAGAAATATGCACATCAAGGATTGGTCTACGCGTTTTACCACTCGGCTATCATACATACGGCCATCTCTCTATTCCTAGCAGAGCTTTGAAATGAAGCCAGTGATATCAAAGCGTAGCTATATTGTGAACTTAACGTCATCGAATGCTTCCGATGTTTTCCTTATCGAACGTTGTTTCTGGTAGCCGCTCTTTTTATGTTTATTGGAAAAGCATATTTCGAGACTTCACAGCGCACAGATGCTTGTGTATATTCATACCTTATAGTGCATATGAATCGGAGCTGTAATAATCAGAAACGACAAGTCGACGAAATAACAAACTTTGTAAAAGTTCCATGCCTTCTTTGTTTTGTTTTTTGTTTTTTCCTTCTTCAAATCTCCTCTGTATTCTCTTTATTCTGAATCACCTTTGCTTTACTGATAAACTTAACAAAATTTTACTTTTTAAAAATGTAGATACATCTCACAAAGCACAATTTGTGAAGCATTAAAAATTTACATTTCTTTGTTATTGATTCTTACTTTTAATTATTTACATGTTTATTATATTAGGGATGTGTTTATTATATTAGGGATGGGTCGATACTCCATACCAATATGCGATATTTTCAACTTCGATACCGCCATTCCTACTTCTTGTTTCAATACTAAATATATTGTAAATGTTGAGTTTGTTTTCCAGTAACCCAGTACACTAGAAAGAGGAGGTGACAGGAGATATGTAGTGATTTCTTCTTGGGAACTGTTAACTGACAGTTGACACACGATTATTTTCTTGTATAATGTTACTGTACAGCTACCACATTCCTGGAATTTTCTCGGGATTTGTAATGCATTTGTATTTTATTTTCATCCTTTGGTTTTGGATACGTCATTTTGTTTTATGTGTATGACAGAGACAGATTAAAGCATAAATACAACAGATAACGATTAATTACACAAAGTTTGTCATTAAGAGCTGCATGTTCACAATAATACATACTACACTCTGTTAAAAAAAAAAAAACACATAATAATGTATAGAAAAATAAGTATGTAGAAGTAGGGACATTTTAATTGTTTTTTGTTTTTTTTTTTTTGTTTAAAGTGATGAATGTAGGTAATTTCTTTAATATTCTGTGGCAGTGTTTCAAATAATTTGATACCCGTGTCTTTTAGGTTAATTTTAAATATATTGGTTCTACAGAAATGAATATGCAAGACATTCTTTGGTCGAGTGTTGCGTTGATGGAGATTATCATTTGTTTCAAGTTCGTTGTAAGTACATTTTATATGGGTTAATGTTTTCAGTATAAATACACAGCTGATATATGCCTTATTTTGATAGGCATGAAATGATATAGCGGTAGTTTTACTTACATTTCTTACTAGCCTGTTAGCCTGAAACAAA